>JANHZU010026628.1:0-12496 GCA_032468055.1 Acrochordus granulatus | reverse complement strand
ATCTCTAATCTATGTAAGCCGCCAAGAGTCTTCGGAAATTGGCGGCATAGAAATGTGATTAATAAATAAAATAAATATGAACATTATTTTTTTTGTAGCTGTCTAATGTGCCTACCTCCATGCTTCCTCCAATTACTGCTACAAATGACAAAAAGAGTAGTGTTTTTTGAGGCAGGAATATTTATTGATTTATTTATATACACATATTTATATTTACTATCTACTTCCTAGGATAAAAGACATTTTACTAACCTTTTTTGTTCAGTCACTCAATTGTGTCCAACTCTTTGTGACCCCATGGACTGCAGAATGCAGGCCTCCCTGTCCTGCACTGCCTCCTGGAGTCCACCCAAATCCACTCCCACCATTCAGACAATGCTATCTAACCATCTCATCCTTTGCCGTCCCCTTTTGCTTTTGCCTTTAATCTTTTCCAACATTGCAGTCTTTTCCAATGAGCCCTCTCTTCACACTAGCTGCACAAAGATTTAGGGCTGCAATCACTAATCAATGAAATTGATAATGAAAATCATCAACAATTGATTTACTGATTGATTCATCATTGCAGCCCCTCCCCCCCACTCACTGCACTTTCCTTACAGGTTGCAGGGTAAGCAAGCTCGCTGATTGGCTGCCTTTTGGAGTGGCCTTTCCAATCCTGAGAGAAAGAGAAGGGTGGCTTGACAATTATAAAAAGCTACAGTGGAACCTCAGATTACGAGCCTAATTTGTCCGGAAGAATGCTCTTAGTCCAAACTGCTTTTAAACTGAAGTGAGCTTTCCCACAGGAAATAATGGAAAGTCGGATGATCGATTCCACACCACCAAAAATATTCTTTAAAAAATAATTTTCAATGGAATTTTATGCAGAAATGATTGACCCAATATCTGAAATAAGTAACAGTGATTAATATACAATATAAAGTAGAAATAGAACAAATTAACCATCACTTATGGATCCGCTCCGAGGCAGATTCTGGCCATCAGCTGCTGCTCGGCCGGCGCTGTCTGGGTGGTCCTGTTGGATGAGGAGGATCCACTGCCACCGCCACTTGAGGCAAAATGGCCTTTTCCCTTTTCCCTTGGCAATGCCTTTCCAGGGATCTTTCCCAGGTGCTATGTTTCTTATCATAACCTACCTCTGGGCTATGAGAGGGGAGAAGAGATGGGCAGGAGGGGGATGGGCTGGATGGTGCTGGGCGAGGAGGGTGTGTGAGAAAGAGAGAGTGAGTGAGTGACAGGGAATATGGAGGGTCAGTCTTCCTACACTTTGAGAAGAGACCTAGCTGGTGTGAGGGAGACAAGAGGGAGGAGAGTGATTACTTGGAAGAATCTGGAATCTGAGTCTCGGGAATTCTTGAACGACTTCCACTTAATTTATGCTTTTTACACAGTGAGAGAGAAGAACCATCTGCTCCGTTGTGAGATTTCCCATGCAAGCTCATTGTGTAGTGCTCATCTTGCAAGTCATTGCTCGTTAACCAAATTAAATTTTATAAACGATTTTTGCTCGTCTTGTGAAAATCTCATGAACCTTGGTGCTCACAATCCAAGGTTCCACCGTACCTTCCATGTTCTTGGTTCAGCAGCTAGATACCCATCAGTCAGACTTCAGCAGGTGGGGCAGCCGCTATGCTCTCCAACTACACTCCCCTCCAGCTATGCTACACTGTGAGCTATGCTCCCCTCCAACCTAGCTCCTCTCCAACCCTACCATGGGAATCACTTTCACCACAGACTCAACAGGCTGCTGTCTGCACCGTACCCTCACGCTGCATGTGAGCCGCCCATCTTATCCCAGACAGGGGAGGGAGGAAGCGCTCCTATTGGGCTGCTGGGGAGAAAGGCAGGGGATGTGAGAAATGTCCTCAAGCACGCGTGGAGAAGGGGAGGGGAGCAGCCCAGTCCCACATCCCTCTGGCTTTCTACTAATGAACTCTGTGATGGGATGATGGCATGTGTGCCCACAGAGAGGGCTCTGAGTGTCCCCTCTGGCACGTGTGCCATAGGTTCGCCACTACTGATCTATGATAACGAAATATGCAATTTATTTTTATTATCAGCATTAATAATAAAGACTAGAATTAATCCATTTTTTTTCAAAGCGACTGAGGGGCCCTAGACCAGTTGAACATTTGTTTTTGGCAAATGATTGGAAGAATTATTGAGAAAGAAAATAAATGTTACTGCAAAGGAATCAGCATTCCTTCCTAAAAAGTTGTTTCCCCAACCTAGACAATTTTTGACAATAGCACGTGCAGGGGCAACTTCATACTATATGTGCCATGATTCTATTCATCTCAACTTCTTACAGAGGTTTGTGCAATAAGCACATAGGTTAGCCACTAGGTACTATACTTGGACTTCCAAGAAATCCTTCGCAAATACCTTTACCAAAGTTACCAGACCAAACTCATTGGCAAATAATTAAACCAGCAAAGAGCCACTAGAGATAAATGGACAGTGTGAAAGTATGGTCCTCCAAGTATCAGTGTTGATTCCATTTATATTTAACATTTGCATGATCTGGAATTAGGACTGAACAAGCTGGGGAATCATGTTTATGGATCACAGCAAACTATTCAGGATGGAAAACTCAAAAAAGATTGGAAAAAGTCTCAACATTATAAATACAATTAATTGTAAACATGTATAAAGTTATGCATATAAGCACCAAAACTCTGAGATGGTAGCAATAGTGGATCAGGAACAGGGTCTTGGAGCCACCATACATATCTCTAAGAAAATAGTGGCTCAAAGTGAACTGTACTGAATATTATGGAGTAATATTATGGAGTTTAAAAATGCGCAAAAAAGCAGTCAAAATTACTGTTATAGAAGAGTAGTTTCCATACAAGGAAAGATTATAGTCATAGGTGCTTTTTAGCTTGGAATGAGGATAAAGAGTGAAATGATAGAGGTATTTTATCCCTCAAGATAAAATGAAAAGAAAATTAGTGGCCATCCATTGCAAATAAACACAGGAAGATTCAGAACAAAATGTATTTTCCTGAAATTGTGGAAACTGCTATCAGGTTGTGGAGGGTCTTGGATGATTCTGAAAGGAGAGTGGGAGAGTGGATAAGTAGCTGGTGGATCAACTATAAAAGTCTACCCTCCCTTCAAACAATGGTGGAGGATGAAGGATTCAGAGAAACGATTCACACCCTCAATGCTGGCTATACTCCTCCCTCAGAGATACATTAGCAAAACTTATGGAGCTAAAGTACCAGGAGACATTCCAAAAAGTAAAGAGTGTCATAAATGCCATCAATAGCAAAATAGCTCTCACCACTGATATCTAGACTAGTGCAGCTACTGCCTACTTGGATGTTATGTGCCACAACATTAAGGATGACATGAATTCAGTCTGCCTTACTACAATGCTATTAGAGGACAGACATACAGTCTCCAACACAGCAGAATGGTTGGAGGATCAGGTTTAAAATTCCTCCTAACAAAGGCATTGTGATTTGCATGACAATGGTGCTAATATTGTGGCTGCAGCAAGCATGCTGGAAGAGAAACACGGAGATCATCTTGTTCACTGTACAGGACACACATTACAGCTGGCAATCAATGCTGCACTTAAGAATCCTCAAGAATCCTTTCCAATTGAAAGGGCAACTGGAACTGCAAGAACTCTCATAGAGTATTTTAAGAAAAGTGAGCTTGCCTATAGCAAGCTCAAAGAAAAACAAGGGCAAATGGGCACACCTGAACACAAGCTTGTGTGAGATGTAAGCACAAGGTGAAATAGCACATTCTACGTGACCACCTGACTTGTTGAGCAGAGGCGGCCATAATTGCCGCCATCCATAATTCAGAGGGGCAAAAGGTACCTCGATTTAAAACCGGACCAGTGGAACCTGCTTGAAAAGCTTTCCACAGCCCTCAAACCCTTTGAGTATGCCATAGTGTTTATGAGTGGGGATAAACACATCACAATATCAATAGTACCACCACTGGTGACTGGGCTATTAAAGTCCACCCAGAGTGCTGTCTTCGACACAGCTCCAGTTCAGGCATTCCAAGTTGCTGCTGCTAAGCAGCTTCAACAGCAATGGAAGAGGGAGACTACCTTTTCAGACATAAGACTAAATGCAGTGATCATCTCCTCTGCCCTAGATCCAAGATCAGAAACTTAAGTTTTTACATCAGAACAAGTTTTTAATCTTCAAGGAATTCCTACAGCAGGAAGGAATGTGATTCACCCAGCATTTCTAACCCAGCAGTAACTACAGCTTCCATACCTCCAAACTCTGTGTGCCTGCTTGACTCATCTACTTGACTGTGAAAGTAGCAGTGAAGAAGATAGTAGAGAAGGAGAAACTGATAAACTTAATAATAAAGTGAGGGATGAAAACATGACATACTTTGGAGAGAGACCACTCCCCAAGGAGAAAAGTCCATGGCAGTGGCGGAAGAACAATGAGTGCAGCTAACCCACCTTGGCAGATCTTGCAAAATGCTACTTATGCATCCTTGGCACATCAACACCATGTGAGTGCCTCTTTTCTTCAACAGGAAACATAGTCTCCAGGAAGAGAGCCTATGGGAACCATGAGCCTGTAGACATGCTAACATTTTGCACCGCAATGCAGAGCTCTTTGCTTTATAAACATTTTATAAGCATTTTAAAATCAGGCTTGGACAATGATTAACAATGTGCCAACCTACTGTGGAAACTGTAAGTTTATTTTTTCATAGGAAACATTTGGATTTTATATATAGCTTGAATATATACAGCAAAAGCACTATTTAAAGAATTAATATGCATTTTGATAATAAAATGTTAAAACTTATTTCTTCTTATTCTTTGTTTTTTATTTAATAAACATTACAAACAATTCAATTAATCAATAAATATGAATAATTGGTAGATTAATCAATTATCAAAATAATCATTAGATTATTTTCAGTCTTTCCAATGAATAATAAGGGTTAATTTCCTTTAAGACTGACTGGTTTGATCTCCTGGCAGTCCAAGGGACTTTCAAGAGTCTTCTCCAGCACCACAATTCGATGGCATCAATCCTTCGGGGCTCAGCCTTCCTTATGGTCCAGCCCTCACAGCCATACATTACTACTGGGGAAACCACAGCTTTGACTATACGAACCACTGTTAGCAAGATGATGTCTCTGCTTTTTAATATGCTGTCTAGGTCTGCCATAGCTTCCCTCTCAAGGAGCAAATGTTTTTTTAATTTTATGACTGCAGTCACCTTCTGCAGTGATCTTGGAGCTCAAAAAATAAAATCTGACACTGTTTCTATTTCTTCCCCTTCTATTTGCCAGGAAGTGATTTGACCAGTTGCCATGATCTTTTTTTTTAATGTTGAGTTTCAAGCCAGCTTTTGCACTCTCCTCTTTCATCCTCATCAAGAGGCTCTTTAGCTCCTTTTCACTTTCTGCCATTAGAATGGTATCGTCTGCGTATCTGAGGTTGTTGATATTTCTCTTGGCAATTGTAATCCTGGCTTGTGATTAATCCAGCCCAGCATTTCACATGATGTACTCTGCATATAAGTTAAATAAGCAGGGTGACAATATACAGCCTTGTCATATTCCTTTCCCAATTTTGCACCAATCCGCTGTTCCATGTCTGTTGTTTTTTTACTAGCATACAGGTTTCTCAGGCGACAGATAAAGTGGTCTGGTTCTCCCATCTCTTTAAGAATTTGCCACAGTTTGTTGTGATCCACACAATCAAAGGCTTTAGCTGAATTCTGCTGAATTCTGCTGAAGCAGAGTAGATGTTTTTCTGGAACTCACTTGATTTCTCCATGCTCCAGCAAATGTTGACAATTTGATCTCTAGTTCCTCTGCCTCTTTGAAACCCAGCTTGTACTTCTGGTAATTGTTGGTTCACATATTGCTGAAGACTAGTTTGTAGTATTTTGAGCATAACCTTGCTAGCACGTAAAATGAGTGCAATTGTACAATAGTTTGAACATTCTTTGGCATTGCCCTTTGGAATTAGAACATAAACTGATATTTTCCAATCCTGTGGTCATGGATGAGTTTTCCAAATTTGCTGGTATATTGAGTGCAGCACTTTAACAACATCATCTTGTAGGATTTTAAATAATTCGGCTGGGATACCATCACCGCTGCTAGCTTTGTTGTTATTAATGCTTCCTAAGGCCCACTTGACTTTTGGCGTCTTATCTTTTAGCCTTTTATTACTGTCCCTGGAGTTTTCTTGGTAAGGATACTGGAGTGGGTTGCCATTTCCTTTTCCAGTGGAGTCCTGAAGCCCCTTTTTCATCAGATGTCCAGGAACCCCAACATCTAGTGTAGTCCTTGTTGACTTGAGCAATGAACATACTGCTCATACGATTTTCTGTAAATTACATCTCAACATATGTTTTATGTGAGGGAGACACTCTTTCTGTGGTACCTCTGGTGAGATCTGTCTAGTGTGGTTGAACCTCTGGCATAGCTATCATCTTCCTCAGAGCACAGAAGCCCCACAACTACGTCAAGATAGTACCTTACTGGGGGAATTCACTGGTAAATTGCTCTGAATTCAAGAGTGGAAGGTAAAATGAAGCAAGAATTTCAAGAATAGATTGACATTCTTATTTCCAAGTGTTGCATAATTGCAGTACACAAACTGCAAAACATAATATTCTGTGATTCCATCTATGCTGAAGCAAAGCTGGATGCAAGGAAGAAAACTATGGGGTTGGTGAAAGATGAGGACAAATCCCATTTCGACAAGTTTTAATTAGAAGTCAAATCAACTGATAAAAAAAACTTTATTTTTGCTTCTTACAGATCTTCCAGAACAAAGGTGGTATCTGAAGCAAGCTGCTGAAGTGATATAGAAAAATCGGAAATGCATGTAGAAAGCCCTGCGACTGAATTGTACTACAGTTAATTTCTTGATGACACCAAAAAGTATTTTCTTTGTAACAGATAGTCACTATGCATGTTTTTGTTACCTGGATCTGGACAGAGTAATTCTCATTTACTGTATTTCTAGAAGTTTTTTGCTGTGCTAGGAAGAAAGGAAACATCCAATATGAATTGTACACAAGTGCGCTCAGATGATGATAATGATTTCCAGGATGATTTCCAAAATTCAGACTACTGTTACCCAATACCTGCTTACACCCAACACACAGTCCATTTGGTTTGTTTTTCTTCCCAAACTGCATAAAATCAAAGTTTATACCCTTGAACTGGCAAGTGTGCTTGGCTTATTAATGTAACATTTAATATATTAATCATCAGCAGGCAGTGTCTTCCTTCCATGTACATAATTTTCCAAAATAATTTTTTTAGCTTAACATAACAGAACAGGAACTGCGCACTCAATTCTACCAACCATTTTTCTTTTTTGAATTATAATGTAAAGTGGCTGTACAGAGTTAACCCTTTTTATCTAATGATTAAGAATAGGTCCCTTATTTAACAAGAAATAAACAATATTTAGGGGATGTATGCCCAAGTACATTTCAAATAATATGAGACATCACAAATGTTTACACTATGAATAATATGCTATTAAAGTAGACTACCAAATACTTTTATAAGTTTAAAACAAATGCATTATGCAGACACTAAGAACTAGGAAGTACAATCATTGCTAATGATTAAGGTTTGTAGTTCTTTAAAAGTTTACTTTAAAAAACATTAAAAATCTTAAAAACATTGCTTAACTTTTCTCTGGATCTTAGTAGATTAGCAAATAAAGGCTAATTATTATTAGATTAGCAAATAAAACTAAAAAATGCTAAAATCAATCCAAATTATATTGAGTATGCCTCCTGAAAAATACAATCCTTTGCTTGGTTTCTAAGCAGATACTGGAGTAGTTATATAACATTATGCAATGTCTAAATTTTTAGAAATGTATATTCATTTATTGATATTTGAAACTTCTGAGAAATTCAGAGAAAGAAAAGTTTATTTAAGCAGCATTCTTCACTGGTCCTTATCTGCAGCTTCAAAAATTTAGTAGAATAAGCATAGGTAGCAAAGATGGCCATAAGGAAAAAGAAACCCTCTGCAATGTCTTTTCTGATCTATATCAGATCACAAAACATGTGCATGTTTTCAGTTTCTCAAAAGCTCTTGCATAATGAAGACTTCTTAAAATCTCAGAAAACTGCACGGCATATTTGAATTTGTATAATAAATAAGCTGCTATGAAGTATACTACCCTAAATTAAAATTTAAAAAATCTAAATATTAGTATTTTATGCGAATTAAAGAAAAAGTAAACATGAGAGATGCTGGGTTCGCGTGCCCAATACTCTTTTTTTTATTCTGCATTTTTTTATACACAATGGAAGATAGCAAATATACCTTACAATCCTTCCTCCATCCATTCTTCCCACAATAAGAAACCTGTGAGGTGGGTTGGGCTGAGAGAGAAAGACTGGCCAAAAGTTACTCAACCAGCTTTCTTGCCTAAACTCATAGTCTTCTGGAATCTAGCCTGGTATCTTAACCACTTGGTATGTGCCATAATTCTACACATCAATACTCTTTGTATAGGACAAGGCATACTGTACATACTATACATACTGTACGATTTCTCTGCTATGGCAGTAGTCAACATTTGGAGCAGGGTTATTATTATTGCCAAATTTCATCCAAATGGATAAAGAATTGAATATTTTGTATGCTCTTATAGACAAAGGACTCCCACTGTATCTCAGGGTCAATAAATGGGGGTGCATTGATATAAACAAAGCCAACAACCTCTTATAGTTATAAGTTGTACTTTTTCAACATGCTAATTCATACATGATTGAAACAAGATAAAGGAATTACTCTAAAACTGTGGCTAACCATATTACCAAGAAAGCATATACTTATCAAGAGTCAAACTGAATTAGAGAGTCTTAATTTTTTTAATAAAAATTTCTACTGTGTGATCTTTAGAGGGAAAATGTGACATCTTGCTATTAGGAACTAACTGAAGATGGGTAAGAATGATGACTCATGGTTCAAAATACTGCAGATTATAGTTATATCCCTATTGATTATGATCAATTTACATTGTTTGCTTGGTTGTCTGACCATTTCATATACTGTACTCTGATTATGCTAGTCTATGACCATAATAAAGATCTTATTTGATATATTTTGAGTTTTGTTTGCATGTTAGGGAGAACTGAGTTTTCAACAGAGATTACATAATCTTAACAGATGCCATTTATGGTAATGGCTTATGGAGATTCATGAATTGTTTCTAAGTGATTGATTATGCTTCAGTATGGCTTTCCATTCAATCTCATCTCAAAGTGTTTTGTAATAAGATTCAGTAAAATGCATTAGTAAAAACATAAAATTAAAACAATGTAGAGAGAATAATTAAAAGGGGAGGAAAGCAAAACAAAATGGAACCATTTATTTGGCATTCTTACAGAGAAAGTTTGAATGAAAAAATAAAACTTTAGTATACCACTAATGAAAGAGAAAACTTTCTTTATTAGAAGCTTCTTTATCAGTGCTTGCTGTATGTATCCCATAGGATCAGATGCTAGTACACTAATGAACAGTCTTTTATTAGCTTTCACACACATGTGGTACAAGCAAATTCAAAGTGTGCACTGATTGGTCAAGAAGTTTACTATGCATAGAATACAGGCATCTAAAAAGTTACAGATGAAAAGCTACTGTTTGGATGAAAGGAAATGAGCCAAACAAAAGTAATTTTAATCTCCTGCTTTAAATTTCATGTTTACAAGAATTTCTCCTTCTGAGTGCCAAAACTCCTGACTTGGCATATATCTAACAGTCCTCCCAGAGGTTGCCCCTCCTTCACTTGATCATGTATAATGACTCAAGGCTGATCCCCCTCTTCACACATGGTTCAGCCTTGATTTCCCCCACAGCTAAAGATCACTACCCTAGTTTTACTGTTCTGTGTTGTTTTAAACATGACCTATTTCTTCATGTCTTTCACATCTGCATGATTGGTTCAGTTAATTATAATAGTGCTAGGTCTGTTTTCCAATAACATGATTTATATTTTTCTGCAATAATGGTAGGCAACACACCAATTTCAAAGAAAATGAATCAAGAGATAGGGCACCAAAAGTCCATTTTATGTAATGTGTATTGTACTGTTTTATTTTTATTCATCTATTGAAAAAAAGAACAATTAAACATTAATTAGAATGCTGTGGCTTCATCAAAGAAATCATGGAAGAAATGTAGTAGCCAATCAACAAATGATTTCAAAATCAATGCTTAAATACAAGCAATAGTCTTATTTGGAAACCATGGCAAACCAATTGATATTACAATACTTTAAATGAAAGAAAGATAAAGTTAAGAAGCCTTGTAGTGACTTGCAACAACTAGTTGTGATGAACAAAAATATTAATTATAGGAGACTGGAATGCACCATTGGAAGTTAGATAGCATCTGGAATAATTTTAAAAAATGGCCTGGAGACAAGAAGAGACAAGCTAATGGATAGCAGGAGACAGGCTAGTAAAGTTGGGCCAAGAAAATGATTCATAACAAATATTTAACAACCTATAGATGGACATTACTAAAATCAAATTGACTATAAACTGTGGAAGCAAACATGGAGAAGATCCATTCAGTCAACACAAACTAGCTCAGTTATGATTCCTTGCAAAATTACACATTAAAACTAAAGAAAATAAAATAATCTAACCAACAAGATACAACCTCAGTGATATTCTCTATAGTTATGTAGAAAAGGTAAAGAAAAGAAAAAAAATATTGCTAACAACAAAGTTGCGGGAGATGATGAAATGCCAGAACTATTTAAAATACATAGTAAATGCTCCTTGTGCTTTATAAGCAGGTGTGTAAAGTCTTCTAGTTTTAGGGGTGGGTGCTGGTCATGATCTGGATTGAATCATTGCACATTTATTGAAAGGAAATTGTTGTCAAATAGTGCTAATGTGCATCACAGATGGTTGTCAGAAATAGCCTAGGAGCATTTTGTGGGACTTAAAAGGGGAAATACTGAGATTCAGTTATATCCAGCAACGCTCCCCATTTAACACTTTGTCCTACTCGGTGCTGAATTTCCTAGAGTGAAAACAGAAACTCTTTTCTATCAATGACAAGGAAGCTGTTCTTATGTTACAACAATCCAAGCATCAGGGAGAACAGGTTGTTTGTTCATGTTGATCTTTATTGATCTATATACGATGGAAACTTTATTGCAAGGAAGAATACAGGGTAGTTTCTTTTTTTACTTACAAAGTAGCCATTTCCTCCATAACGAAATTTAAAAAATAAAGGGAGGGGAAGGACAGTTTTGTAGTTACGTGGGCAGGGGGTGGGAAAGCCAGGGTAAAAACTAAAAGCCCCCTTCCCCCAAGGGTAATATATGGATTGAGCAAGTGCTTCTAGGGTAGAGGATAGTTCATTGACTTTGCGGGCAGTCATTGAAATCGAAACATATTTGTGTATTGCAATTGCACACCATCAGCACTTGCTAACGGGCCAGGCCCCGCCGTCAGTCGCAGCTGGGCTTCTCCTGAAACAGAACAAACGTCGGCGAGGATCTCGTTTGCGCGCTCCGGTTAGAAAGCAACATCTGGAAATCGGAACCGGGAAACCCCGTTCCGCGCGGGTTGCAACCAGCGGGAGACGGCAGTGGCCCGTCCTGGCAGTGGTCCGCGCAAGAAAGGCAGGTCTGCCCATAGGAAGGAAAGCGGCACGTGGGTTGGTGTTTGCTTGCGCACCCAGCGCGCGTTATTGTCTGGTGTCGGAAAGGCGGGCATCGGGCGTGTATCTCGCCTGCCTCCCCTTAACCGTTTCTCGCAGCCGTCTTTGGGCCCCGTGAAGTGCAGGTTCTCCGAAGTCCCACCCGAAGCTCTGCAGTTCCACGGCCGAACGAGACTCCACGGCAGGACTTCGCCTGTTTTTCACCCCGGCTTTCCTCCCTTCCCTCCGCGGTGCCTTCCGGGTTCCTCTCCGATCTCCCGTCTGAAAAGCAAGCCGCTGCCTAGCTCGCAGCCAGGTTGGCATTTAGAGTCCCAAATGGCTCTGGACAGCGGCGACTTTTTCTCCTGGGGGCTGGCTGTGGCCGCCTCGGTCGTAACTCTGCTGGCCGCCGCCGCCTGCTTCGTGGGGCTTCGCAACTATCAGAAATGGAAGGAGATGGAGGCCATCCCGGAGATGCGACCCTGGTATCCGATACTGGGTAACACTCTGCATCTGGATAGAGACCCCGAAGGTAAAGACCTCCTTGCCCGCCTCGTCCAACGGGCCGGCTGGCGGGCCGTCTTGCCCGAGTGGCGCGGCCTCGGCGCTGGTCCTTCCCGACGCAGCGCAGCTCGTCCCGTTAAGCGGGTAGGCGCCGGTGGTGCTGAAGTAGGCGTCGAACTGCTGGGAAGGACGCCTGGAACCGAAGCGGGAGGTTTAAAAAATGTTATCCTGGGAGACGGGAGAGAAAATGCAGAGCTTACCAACATCATAAAATGAGACATTGGGAACCAATGTATCTCCTTCATAATGAATTACTGTGCATATTAGGTGTATA
>JANHZU010026499.1:0-12505 GCA_032468055.1 Acrochordus granulatus | reverse complement strand
TCAAAATCGTTCTGTACATGCAGTAAATATCTAATTTTTCAACATAGATATCTGCGGCTTATAACCCGGTGCGGCTTATCTTTTTTTTATTATTTTTTTTAAAAAAGAGCGGATGCGGCTTATATACAGGTGCGCTCTATAGTCCAGAAAATACGGTACTTTTTGTTTCATAAGTTAGCTGATGAGACTCCTTCCTCCATAACTCATAAAATCTTATGCCTTTAATAAAATTTGTTATGTAGTATGAACAGGTGCTACTAATCTAGTTTTTGGTTGTCATAGGATAACATGGTTTTCTTCTTACAATGCTTTCTCCTCATTTAACCTTGGATTGCAAGTACCGCGGTTAACAAGTGTTCCACAAGACGAGCAAAATTTTTTAATAAAATTTGATTCGGTTAACGAGTGATAACTTGCAAGATGAGAACCATGTGATAAGCCTACGTGGGTAGTCTCACAACTGAGCCAAATGTTGTTCTCTCTCATTGCATAAAAAGTGTAAATTAAGTGAAAGTTGTTCAAGAGAAAGAATTCCTGAGATTCAGATTCCAGTTTCTTCTTCCAAGCAATAACCCTCCCCCTCTTCTCCCTCTTGTCTCCCTCATGCCAGCCAGGACTCTTCTCAAAATGTACATATATTGACCATCTTCCCTGTCACACACACACACTGCCCTTCTCACGGCACCATCCAGCCCGTCCCCCTCCTGCCCATTTCTTCTCCCCTCCTAGCATGGAGGCAGGTTATGATAAGAAACATTTCCAAACCACCCAGGAAAGACCTCTGGAAAGGCATTGCTGAAGGAAAAGGAAACAGGCTGTTTTGCTCTCAAGCGATGGTGGCAGTGTATCCTCCCAATCCAATAGGAGCTGTCCAGACAGCAGACAGCCAAGCAGCAGTTAATTGTCAGAATCTGCCTCAGAGCAGATCCTTAACAACAAGATTAACACTAAAGCAGCCACCCTTCCTGGGAAAGTCCAAATGAACCTCCTAAGAACTGAACAGAAACAAGAGATAACAGAACTCAAGGCTAGGTGGAAATCCTGTTCCATAAACCGAGGAACCATCAAGAACCAGCACCCAAATTAAACCATAGTCGTTATTCTCTGCCTGGCTTGGGTCGGGCCTTTGGGGACCCCTGCCTCAAAATCTTCTAGTAAAAGTTAAAGTGCCGTTTAATTTGTTTTATTTTTACTTTATATTGTGTATTAATCATTGTTTCAGATATTAAGGACAATCATTTCTACATAAAATGCCACTGAAAATGATTTTTTTATGAATATTTTTGGGTGTGTGGAACGGATCCTCCGACTTTACATTGTTTCCTATGGAAAAATTTGCTTTTGTATAAGAGTGTTTTGGATTAAGAGCACTCTTCTGGAGCAAATTATGCTTGCAACCCAAGGTTCCACTGTTCCACCCTATTCCTGAGAAAAATCAAGCCCATTATATCTTTCCAGTTAAGCATTCACAAAATTATAGTTGTAAAATGTAGTGGGTTACTTTTAAGCTACAATTTTCATGTATTATTCATAACAGAACAGATCTCTGGCAGTTAATATTTTGAAGAGAAGAGATTGTAGTTAAAATACAAACTTTTCATCCGATACATCAATGAATATTTAGTAACTAGCAACATCTTTGTAACTGTTGTTCTATGCTAAGATACTGAAATAAATGAGGTTGAAATAAATTTAGACTAAATTGCATTGCCGTTATTTGGAGGTTGGAAATGAAATTTGGGGATTATTTTTCAGTTTCTTTCTACTAATATGGAAAGAAAAGTTATAAAAATTATCAAGTCTTATTTTAAGCCACAGTAACTATTTAATAGGTTCTGAATTAAATGAGTTGCCACTGAAACCCACAAGGTGGAGCTCAGTTCATCTGCTGAAAAATCGAAGGGCATTATGCACAAATACAGTACTGATACAATCCAACACGCTAGAAATGTGACTAAATTACAAAATTATTGCAGATTATCATAAAGACACTGAATGCTTGATGCCTCAAAATAATGATTAAAATTCATTTCTACCTGAAGAAATAATTGTTTCTCACAATCTACGGGGACTTCAAATGATTACATAGTATTAACAGGAAGGAGTATTGCTATAGTCTGGCTTTAGCACTTAGATCAGCTTCCAATTGCCCAGAGTAACCTTGAACCGCAAGAGAGGCAACATATAATTTTAATAATATATAAATACAAAGAAATAATAAAGAGAAGGAAAAACAGAAGGCCAGGCAGGAATGCCCTCTAGTTCCAGATGTGGGCAGAGATCATACGGGGAACTTAAGAATTTCTGGAAGAAAATGGTAATTTGCAGAACCAGTAAGTCTTGTAGGAGGCCCCACAGGATTTCTTTCTGTGGTGAATATGACCACACCCAGCATTCATTTTGATGCGTATGTGTTTTGTATGAATTTTGTGAAAAGACAGTTGAGAGGTTTCAGTTACACTTTTGTTTGAAGTGTGTGTGTCCCCCCCTCTATTTGCTTTAGGCTTTCTTAGGCTTAAAGCACCCTCCTCCAGATTTCCTAAGATTTGTTTTATTGCATCTATATTTTGTCCATTTGATTCATTAATTGAGAAGAGGTGAAAAAATGGGGGACATAATACAGTACTTCCACAGATGTGTATATGGAGCTGACTACCCCACACCTTTTTCAGTTTTTTTTTTTTGGTAATGTTTTCACACACTTATCAAATTTAATCCTTTGCATTTGCACCAAGATTTCCCTGAGTATCTCTACATGTGCAGAGTGTAAATCATGCAAGATAGTGCCAGTCTTCAATGGCAATAATTTTTTAGGCTACATTTAAAACAAAAAATTTAAAAAATTGTTTTCTATAAGACTAACTGCTTGATGGAAATAGCATATATCTAGAAGAGAAAACATTACAGATGTCTCTGCTTGTGGCATTGACAAGAGACATTTCATGAAAGTTGTTGGAACACAAAGGACGAGGAGAAAGAAGTTGAAAATGTTTCTAAGGGAAAAGAAAAATCCTCATTGAAGGCAATAGATGCAAGTGATTCAGAACTGGATTGTGTTTTGAAAAAAAAAAATGCTATGTAAATGAGAACTAAAAGCTTGCACTTTTAACCTGGCACACCAAAAATGAAGTTCCAATTAAGAGGAATTGAACGATAAAATTAACTGTTACAGCCATAATTAAGTTTTTAAGAACATTGACTGCTGGCTTCTGTTGCCTTACAACTATTTATTTATTATTAAATTTATATGCTGTTCCAGGTAGCTTATAAGTTTAAGTATTTTTAGATTTTTTTTTTTGGTTCCTAATACTCAGGAGATTTTGCCTGTGAATATGTTGATTCATTGTATGTGCTGGTAAATCCTGAGTAGATGCAAAATATAAAGCGTGCTCTATTTTCATATTACCCAAATCACTGTTATTTACCCAGTCTCCAGCTTTTTCCAGTAAAGAAAGTTGTTACATAAATAAAAAGATTATTTTGTAGGGTAGCTGCTACCCTCCCAAACACAACCATCTAATGCCAATTACATTCCAGAGTTTGGATTGGTTCTCAAGTCCTTATCTAAGGCTACCCAGAAAAGAACTTAAACTATTTTGCAGTTAAAATAAAAGCACACAAAAGAGGTAAACATAGAAGCTGCTACAGCAATTTGTTTTACTTTGGTGTTTTTGTTCTATTTTTTATTTTTGTTAAGTTGGAAAAAGTAAAAATTTTGTACACTGCTGAACTTGACAAATGCTTTTTTCTTTTGCCCACTGTATGAATGTTTTTACTATCCAACAGCTTTTATTTGAGGGGGGCTTTGATACATGTATTTGCTTGCCCCACAAAGCTTGGCTTTCAGCCCAGTCTGGTTTTCAATGACTCTTACCAAAAATCTGTTAGATATGTAACCCTTTCACAGAACAGACAACAATTTTATGCTGATAATAGTCTAATTGCAGTTGAGGAAAAAGATGATTGTAAAGAAGTCACTTTGATCTTATTGTGATTCTTATATGAAACAAGCAGCAGAATGAAATGGCAACCCACTCCAGTATCCTTCCCAAGGAAACTACATAGACAGTAACAAAAGGCTAAAAGATATGATGCTGGAAGGTAAGCCCCTCAGGTCAGAAGGTGTCTAATATGCTACTGGGAAGAGTGGAAAGCAGTTATAAGTAGCTCCAGAAAGAAAGAAATGACTGGGTAAAGTCAAAAGGATAATCAGCTGTGGATGTGTCTAGAAGTGAAAGAAAAGTCCAATTCTGTAAAGAACAATATTGCAGAGGAACCTGGAACATAAGATCTCTGAATCAAGGTAAATTGGATGTGGTCAAACATAAGATTGCAAGATTGAACATCAACACCTTGGGAATCAGTGAACTAAAATGGACAGGAATGGGTGAATTAAATTCAGATGACCATTACATCTACAACTGTGGAGAAGAATCCCTTAGAAGAAATGGAATAACCATCATAGTCAATAAAAGAGTGAGAAAAACTACTGAGATATAATCTCAAAACTGATAGAATCTGAGTTTGAAACCAAGGCAAACCATTCAACATCACAGTAATCCCCAAGTCTGTGCCTCAACCACTGAGGCCAAAGAGGCTGAGGTTGACTGGTTCTATGAAGGCCTATAACACTTCTAGAATTCACACCAAAAAAATTTTTTTTTTCATCATAGGGGATTGGAATGCTAAAGTAGGAAGTCAAAAGATAATTAGAATTACAGGCAAATTTGGCCTTGGAATACAAAATGAAGCAGGGAATTTTTTAGGAATTTTAAAACAGAATTTTATCAAGAAAATATGCTGGTCATAACAAATACATTTTTCCAACAACTGAAGAGGCAACTCTACACATGGACATCCCTAGATGGTCAACACCGAAATCTGATTGATTATATTCTTACAACTAAGATGGATCATGAGCTACTTACTGCAAAAATTAAATTGAAGAAAGTAGGGAAAACCACTATCCCATTCAGGTATAACATCAATGATATCCCTTATAAATATACAGTGGAGGTGAGGAAGAGATTTAAGGGATTATATCTGGTAGAAGAGTGCTTGAAGAACTATGGACAGGTGCGTAACATTGTACAAGAGGTAGCTCCTAAAACCATCCCAAAGAATCAGAAATGCAAGAAAGACCATCCCAAAGAATCAGAAATGCAAGAAAGTAAAGTGGCTGTCTGATGAGGCTTTACAAATAGCTGATGAAAAAAGGCAAGGGAGAAGGGGAAAGATACAACCAACTAAAGCAGATTTCCAGAGAATAGCAAGGAGAGATAAGAAGGCCTTCTTAAATGAACAGTGCAAAGAAATAGAGAAAAACAGGGAAAGACGAGAGATCTCTTCAAGAAAATTGGTGACATCAGGGAAATATATTGTGCAAAAATGGGCATGATAAAGAACAAAAATGATAGGGACCTAACAAAAACAGAAGAGATTTTGAAGAGATAGCAAAAATACACAGCAGACCTACACAAGAAAAATCTAAATGTGCCTGATAATCATGACAGTGTGGTCGCTGAACTAGAGCCAGATATCCTGACTGTGAAGTCAAGTGGGCCTAAAGAAACATTATTAACAACAAAACTAGTGGAGGTGGCAATATTCCAGCAGAACTATTTAAAATCCTAAAAGGTATTGCTTTAAAGTGCTGCACTCAAAATGCTAGCACATTTGGAAAACTCAACAGTAGCCATAGATTTGGAAAATGTTAGTTTACAAAAAGATAATTTTGCCAGGGTGCAACTGTGTGTGCTTGGTTGTTATGGGCAATGCCAAAGAATAATCATACTACTGTAAAGTTGCACTCATTTCACATGCCAGCAAGGGTATGTTCAAAATACTACAAGCTAGGCTTCAGCAGTCTGAGCTGAGAACTACCAGAAGTACAAGTTGGGTTTCAAAGAGGTAGAAGAACTAGAGATTAAATTGCCAACATTTACTGGATCATAGAAAAAGCAAGGAAGTTCCAGAAAAACATCTACAACATCAACTATGTTAAAGCCTTTGATTGTGTGGATCACAACAAAATGTGGCAAATTCTTAAAGAAATGGGAGTACCAGGCCATCTTACTTGTCTCCTGAGAAATTTGTATGCAAGTCAAGAATTAACAGTTAGAACTGAACCTGGACGACAGTTTAGTTCAAAATTGGAAAGGAGAACAATAAGGCTGTGTATTGTCACCCTGCTTATTTAACGTATTTGCAGAACATATGTTCTGCAAAATGCTGGGCTGGGTGAATCACAAGCCAGAAATAAGATCGCTAGGAGAAATTTCAACAACCTCAGATATGCAGACAATACCACTCTACTGGTAGAAAATGAAAAGGAACTAAAGAGCCTCTTGATGAGGATGAAAGAGAAGAATGCAAAAGCTGGCTTGAAATTCAACATTAAAACAACTAAGATCATGGGGAAGTAATGTAAGCAGTGACAGATTTTACTTTCTTGGGCTCCAAAATCACTTGGAGTTATGAAAGATGCTTGCCCTTTGGGGAGAACGTTGTGGCAAACCTAGAAAGCATATTAAAAAGCAGAGACATCACCTTGCCAACACAGGTCTGTATAGTCAAAGCTATGTTTTCCCAGTAGTATTGTATGACTGTAAGAGTTGGACCATAAGGAAGGCTGAGCATTGAAGAACTGATGCCTTCAAATTGTGGTGCTGGAGAAGACTCTTGAGAGTCCCTTGGACTGCAAGGAGATCGAACCAGACAATCCTACAGGAAATCAACCCTGATTGTTCACTGGAGGGACAGATATTGAAGCTGAAGCTCAGATACTTTGACTACATAATGCAATGAGAGGATTCATTAGAAAAGACTGTGATGCTGGGAAGGATTGAAGGGAAGAGGAAAAAGGGATGGCAGAGGATGAGATGGTTAGATAGCATTGTCAGTGTGATGGGTGTGGGCTTGGGTGGACTGCGGGAGGCAGTGCAGGACTGGGAGTCCTGGTGAGCTGTGGTCCATGGGTTTGTGAAGAGTCGGACATGACTGCATGATTGAACAACAACAACCTGATACTGAAAGATCCAGCAAAAGGGACAACACCAGGCAATTACAGGCCAATTACCTGCTTACCAACAACTTTCAAATTGCTAACTAGTATAGTAGCTGATGCAGTCCAACAGCATCTAATTGAAAACAATCTTTTTCCACCTGAGCAGAAAGGAAACTGCCCAAATAGCAGAGGAACAAAAGATCAGCTCATAATTGACAACATAATTATAGAAAACTGCAAGAGAAGGAAGACCAATTTAAATGTAATATGGATTGATTGCAAGAAGGCATTTGACTGTCTGAGACATGATTGGATTATCAAGTGCCTAAAATAACTGTAGAATGATCAGAAACTTTGTGTAAAGATCAATGGCACAATGGAAGACACTATCAAGAGGGAATCTTTCAAGAAGACTCACTGTCGCCACTGCTATTTGTTATCACACTGATTCCTCTTTCAACCATATTGAACAAGTCAGGCCATGACTATCAAGCATCAAAAACATCTGCCAAGCTATCTCATCTCCTTTACATGGATGATCTGAAGTTGGATGGAAAAGCATCATCTGAAATAAATCACTGCTCAACTGTCTTTATAGACAGCCAAGACATTGGATTGGACTGGACAGATGTGCCACTCTCACCATCAACAGAGGGGAAATGGTGAAAATAGAAGGAATCAAGATGTTCTATAGAAATAACATCATGAGTTTAGATGAAGATGATCACTACAAATACCCGGGTATCCTTCAAACTGACAACATCAAGCACACTAAAGTCAAGATGAAGGTCAGAAGTGCATATAACATGAGAACAAAGAAGATGTTAAAGTCCAAATTCTTTTGGAGAAAATACTATCAAGGCAATTAACACCTGGGAAATTCCAGTTATTTGATACACACCTGGAATAGTAGACTGGACCCAAGCAGACCTAAAGGCCCTGGATAGAAAGACCAGAAAAATAATGACAATGAATCATGCCTTCATCCATGCAGTGATGTTGACAGACTCTACCTACCAAGGAAAATAGGTGGGCGTGGAATGTTGCAAATGCATCAGATAGTTGAAGAAGAAAAAAGGGCATTGGAAGAATACCTGAAGCACAGTGAAGAAGATGCATTAAAGCTAATGTACCAGGAAAGCTTACTGAATACTGGAGAGATGAAACTGGCATACAAGAAAGAAAGACCAAATGAAGAATAGAAAAGAGACATGGCAAGGCAAAGCATTACATGGCCAGTACATTAAAAAAAGTAGAAGGCAAAGCAGATATTAACAAGACCTGGGAATGGCTAAGAGCAGGAAAATTGAAGAAAGAGACAGAAGGGATAATGCTGGCTGCACAAGACCAAGTGTTAAGAACAAATGTACACAAGGCTAGAATTGAGAAGACACAACAGACAGCAAATGCTGCCTCTGCAATGAAGCTGAAGAAACAGTGGGCCATCTAGTTAGCTGCTGCAAGAAGATTGCAAAGACTGGCTACAAACAATAGCATGATAAAGCGGCAACAATGTGCACCTTTGCCTGCAAGCAAGAACTAGTGGGGTCATAAAATAGAGAAAGCAAATGAAGAAACTAAATTTCTCTGGGACTTCAGAATTCAAACAGACAGGCATCTGTCACATAACACTCCAGACTTAACAATTGTTAATAAGAAGGATAAAAAAGTCTGAATAGTGGATGTGGCAGTATCTGGAGTCAGCAGGATAGAAGAGAAAGAATTGGAGAAACTCACAAAATACAAAGACCTGCAGATAGAAATACGACAACTGTGGCAAAAGAAAGCAAAGGTAGTACCTACAGTAATAGGGGCCTTGGGTGCAATCCCAAAACAACTGCAGCATCACTTGAACACCATTTGCATTGACAAATTCACCATCAGTCAACTTCAAAAGGCAGCATTACTTGGAATACACCCTGCAACAATACCTTTAACAACATCAAAGAACAGCATCTGCCTATCCCGGGTCCTTGGGAAGGACTCAGTAGGTAGATAAAAATGCCAAATCCAGTCTAAACATCTGGCTGACTGAGCAACAAATCAAGAACAAGGAATAACATCTGCCTATTCTAGGTCCTTGGGAAGGACTTAGTAGGTGGATAAAAATGCGAAATCCCGTCCAAATATCTGTCTGACTGTGCAACCAGCCATAATAATTTTTTTCTTTAAAGATTGGCCAAATGACTGAGTTTTGCACAGTTCCTCAAACTGCAGAATCCAGAGTACTGGAAGCCTTTTAAATATCTCCTTTTGTTGTCTGCTTGTTTGTTTGGCAGGTATTGAAGAGTCCTTTCCCTAAAGTTACCTTTTTGTTCACTGAAATGTTCCCTCCCCCTCCCAGGAGAAACATTTGCCTTATACATATTAAACACCCATCCACCTCTGTAATGTCTTTATTGCCTGGAAGCTAAAGGTTGAATCTGAAATTTTTTGGCATGCTAAGCAGGTGTTCTGTTATGCCTTGAGCTCAGAGAAAATTAAGGAGCCGCAGTTACTATGCTTTCATAAGCAGGACTAGGCTAAAGAACAATTCTTAAATCTTTTGATCTTGAAAACTCTCAGGAAGAATCCTGCTAGACAAAGAATTGCATTCAAGTTCCATGTCAAAATTTACACCACTGAATATAGAATATGAGGCATGCTGGTTCAGATCAGAAGCCTACATGCTACACATTCAATTCCTATAGGGATAAAACTAATCTTGCTCCCCAGCATTTAGAGGCAGACATCCTCGGATACGAAATGTAAACTATATCTGTCATGGTAAGTCACCATTATTATTAGCCTTATTCTACAGAAATCACTTTAATCCCTTTGATGAAGCATGTCCTTTGGCTATGTGGACAAAAGGATGTGGAATCGCTTTGATTCCTGAAATAAGTCAAAGTTACTGAAGACATAGTTACTTTCCTCAGAAAAGGAAGAAAAATAATGTTGAACGTTGTTTAGATGGCATATACACAGATCTGAATCTCTGGGTATATCTCATGAGTTCAGAGAATTTCTTTTACAGTCTCATCCCTTTCACCCTTGTCATGTGCGTCCTTTTAGTTTCGTGTCATGTCCAATCTATCAGATTTCATTTGCTCCATTAAATGTCAAGTTCTCTTAAGAGGACCTTGTTCGACAATTGAAATCCATTGGTAATTCCACAGGCATGTTAACAAGTTGAGGAATGTCTCCTTTTCTCTCAGCTGAATAAGTGTCCTATTTTTCCCCCTCTAGTAGGAAAGTATTTTCGAAGAAGAAGTGTTCTTGAAGATGTCATTTTGGTCCTCAGAACGAATACAGGACACCTGGCTCAGATCATCATTTCCAATTATTGGCATTGGGTAGAGCTGTTAGTCAAGCATTTGTTTGTGTCCATAACTGGAAAGAATCTTTGCAGGTGTTGAACTAATTAGAAGCAAGGCAATTAGACAGCCATGGCTTCTAGTAATTAAAAGGTTTTATCCCTTATGCAACAAGAGAGCAGAGCACGGAGTTTGATATATCCATTACTGTTAGCATTGAATCTTATCACATATCACTTGGCCTTAAGAATGAGGTGAGAGCCTTGACATCCTTTCTTTGGGAGAATGAAGCTGCAGTATCAAACACAGCTCTTTGAAAGATGAGAGAGAGAGAAAGTCAACAGAAGAGAATATTTGTAGCTCAGAATTGAAATGAGGGGTCCTCGGTGCTCTCTAAGCTTGGCTATTTTTTTGCAGATGTTTCATTACCACACTAGGTAACATCATCAGTGTTCAAGTGATGCTGATTGTGCTATGTACTGAAATGAAATGTCTGCAAGAAAACAACAAAGCTCAAAGAGCAGCAAGGATCCCCACACACACACAGAGTGTTTTGGAGAATGGAGTCACTTGAAAGTGAATCATAGACGGCCTTCTTTAAACTCTAGATGACACCATTCTTTTCCCGACAAAAAGCTGTCCCAGAGCCTCATTCTAATTTCTCCTACCTTGATGGTACTAGACCTGTTTTAATTTGAGTCAGCCCATCTCTCTCTTTTTTGGAACGGATCTTTTTAAATACATGAAAAATTACATCATCTGGTGGCTTCTTGGATACTGGGTTGGCCAGCCTTTTAAGATGAGTGTTTTCTGGAAGGAAAAAAGATAATTGGTGGGCTGATGATGCAAAGTAAGTGGGATTGTATTGTAGATATGGGCAAAATCGGGGTTTTATGGACCAGAGTGGGTGGGGAGATTTGAGAGAAAGAGAGAGGGAGAGAGGGAGAGGGAGAGAAGAGAGAGGAGGGAGAAAGAGAGGAGAGAGAGAAATGAGAGAGAGAGGGAGGGAGAGGGGGTAGAGGGGAGAGAGAGAGTGGAGAGAGAGAGAGGGAGAGAGGAGAGAGAGGAGGGAGAAAGGAGAAAGAGGAGAGATAGGGGAGACATACAATTATATTACAATTATTTCTTCCCTTAAAACAGGCAGACTCCGCCAACAATTTTTGGCATTTGTGCTTGCAAAAGGTTTCTGAAGATCTCATGCAGCCTTAGGAATTTAATTTACTCACCCTAAGACAGAAGGTCAAACCTCTGCTTACATAAATAGATAGCATCAACAATGTTTCATGAACTTACAGGTCTGTGAAATAAATATTGACTCCCTTTGAATTTTCTGAATGTTTGTGCATCTTTGCCACTGAATCTTATCAAAACTGTACGTGGGTCCCACTGGTGGCTGAGTGAACAAATAATGCCAAACTTTGCCTCATATTTATATCATTAACAAGGTAATTCAACAAGCACTTATTTATGTAATTGGTCCCTTAGATTAGGTAATTAATTGCATCACTTTTATTTATAATCTCTGCAATTAAACATTTCCCATAATTGATGCTCAATCTCTTATTATTATATAGGCATTTTGACCAGTCCTTCATGATGAACTGTTTCCCCTCAATAACATTTGAGGATTTTTTAGCATGATAGGTTTGACTTGGCCATTGTAAAACACTTAATTTGTTCCTCTTCATTCATCATATTATGGATTTATTTATATGTTGGAATCCTCATGTTGCCTGAGTCACTTGCCCTTCACCTTGTAAAGAGATGACCTGTGGGAGAAGGAAATGCAGAGTCAGGGGTGAAGAGGAGAATATGCTTTGAGTTGCTATGCATGTACAAATGTCAGTGGTCCAAACCCTAACCGTTAGTCTTACCTTGAAAGTGCAGGTATTCAGCAGGCAGTTGGAGAAATTCTTGTAACCTTGTAACATCATAAATCTGTTAGCTAGAATAGGATCACCTGAGGTTGAACCTTCACACGTAACGTGGCCTGATGTTCTCCAAGAAAATTCTCTTATACCAGAGACAGAAAGAAAAGTGTCTGTAGATGCCTGAATGTTGTTCTAGGTTCTCTGTGACCTCCTAGGTGGAATTTTGATGGGAGATCCTGAATCTTCTCCATTTTAAGACTGTGTCTCTGACAGCGGACTGGTGGGGATCAAAAGCTTTATAAATGTTTGCTTTTCCAAGCATCAGTTCCTTT
>JANHZU010026387.1:0-12514 GCA_032468055.1 Acrochordus granulatus | reverse complement strand
TAAAATCTCATCAGACAGCCACTTTGCTTTCTTGCATTTCTGTTTCTTTGGGATGGTTTTAGAAGATACCTCTTGTGCAATGTTACGCACCTTTGTCCATAGTTCCTCAGGCACTCTGTCTACCAGATCTACCCCCTTAAATATATTCCTCACCTCCACTGTATATTCCTAAGGGATATCACTGAGTTCATATCTGAATGGCACAGTGTTTTTCCCTACTTTCTTTAATTTCAGCCTAAATTTGGCAATCAGAAGCTCATGATCTGAGCCACAGTCAGTTCCAAGGCTTTTTTTTTTACTTATTTTATAGCGCTTCTTCAACTTTGGCTGCAAAGAATATAATCAATCTGATTTCAGTGTTGACCATTGGGTGATGTCCATGTGTAAATTCACCTCTTGGGTTGTTGAAAAAGTGTATTTGTTATGACCAGCATGTTCTCTTGATGAAATTCTGTTAGCCTTTGCTAACATTTTATACTCAAAGGTCAAATCTGCCTGTTATTCTGGTTATTTTTTGACTTCCTACTTTAGTATTCCAATCAACTATGATGAAAAGGAATTTTTGGTGAAAATTCTAGAAAGTGTTCTAGGCCTTCATAGAATCAGTCAACTTCAGCCTTTTTGGCATTGGTGGTAGGGGCATAGACTTGAATTACTGTTATATTAAATGGTGTGTCTTGGATTCAAACTGAGATCAATCTGTAATTTTTGAAATTGTACCCTAGTACTGATTTTCTCATTCTTTTATATGATAGCTATTCCATTGCTTCTAAGAGATTCTTGTCCACAATAGTAGATATAATGGTCATCTGAATGAAATTTGCTCATTCCTGTCCATTCTAGTTCACTGATTCTCAAGATGTCAGTGTTCAATCTTGACATTAGTCATGTTTGACTAATCCAGCTTACCTTGATTCAAAGATTTTACATTCCAGGTTCTATGCAATATTAATCTTTACAGCACTGGACTTTCTTTTCAGTTCCAGACATAACCACAGCCAAGCATCCTGTCAGCTTTGGCCCAACCATTTCACTCTTCCAGAAGCTACCTGTAATTCCTTCCAGCCTGAAAGTCTCATCTTCTGACATCCTTTTAGCCTTTTTTTTTTTTACTGTCCGTGGGGTTTTCTTGCAAGGATACTGGAGTGGGTTACCATTTCCTTCTCCAGTGGACTCCTGTAGACCATTTTTCACCAGATGTCCAGGAACCCCAACAATCTCTATCATGGTCCTTGTTAACCCAGTCAATGGCTGAGCCGTTATGGATTTCAGTAAATTGCGTATCATATTTTTTATAAGAAGGGGACACTCTTTGTATGGATCCTCTAATGACCAGTATGGCTGAACATTTATCCATTTACTGTTTTAAAATAATGAATTACAAAAAAAAAAGTTACTGTTTCGTTATATTGTGAATCTGGTTATACTGAGGATATGAATTCAACATTACTGAGCATATGTAGTATGCTATATAGATGTATACTATATTTAATGATAAATGGCTTTTTCAGTTGTGAATCCGCTGAGCAATTAAAATGTTTGCTTAGTATTTATTTTAATATCTTAGCATAAAGAATGGGTTTTACTGCTTCTGTATCACAACACAATTATTTATGCATATTCTTTCATGAACATAGACCATATAAATGTAAGTCTAATCAATATAAAACAAAAACAAATGAAGCAGGTCTCACAGCTTTTTAATAAGCAATCTATGCAACCATGAAGATAAATGAATGTACCTTTCCAATATAATTATTTTTCTTTCATGTTAAAATTTTGCTTGCAAGTAGTTTATATCATTATTTTCTTTTGCTTTCCCCTATTAATAATTTTATTATTTAGTGTCTGTGGTCAGGCAGCCCCCTTTTTTCTGTGAACATAATAAAGAAGAAGAAAGAAATCAACAATAAGGCAAATGGGCTCTATTGTTTCAAATTAAAAGCTATAAGTAATCTCAGGTGAAATCACTAATATTCATGGATGTTTCAGATATAAAATTCAAGGTCTCATAAACACAAACACTGTAAAGTTCTTCTATTTTTTCAACACTTTTACTTTGTTTGAGAAGAGAGGAGATAGTTGCTGGTATCAAAAAGACTGAAGCAAGTTGAAAAGCTAAATTTCTGTTTGATCTTTTATTGTATCATACTAGCACTTTGTAGAAAACTCCAGATGAACTGAATCATATATTTGGTTCTTGCAAATAATCTTGTTTCCCCTAACACTCCAAGAAGACAAATTTTTCAAAATGTTGTGAAAAAATTAATTTAATTTAATTTTCTTGAAGCTTTCTAACAGTCCACATGGGCTGTTAAATAAATAAAATAAATGTTAAATAGTTCACGTGGTCCAGACTTTGGACTCAAATTCTGAGTCTGAAGCTGAAGAAGCTGCTCCAGCTAAGCCTGAATGTCAGCCTCAGGAAAAACAAGCCAGACATCACATGAGAATCACTACCACTGCCTGATGTGCTATATCTGTCAGAGAAGATTGATGTAAGGCCTCCCAGTCCCCATACCACAAGCAGAAAGGAGAGTAGAGGTACCTGAAAAGTAAAATTGATAATCTTCTAAGAAACTGTGCATGTGAGGATGAAACTTGAAGCAGGACAAAAAGAAGCCAGTAAGTTTGTAGATACTTTTTAAAGATCAATATTAATGCAATGTGGCAGTGATTTTTTTTGTGATTCTGATTTTTTTAAAAAAATTGCAGGCTTCTCATTTCCACATCAACTTTCCTCTAAAAACAACTGCATTCATATTACTCCAGATCAAATTTATTGCATTTTTTAATTGATCTAATCTTGACTAGGTTGCAGGAATCATCCAGTCCTAGAGACCATAATAGACTGCCAGTCTATACATCTATAACAAATGATAGCCTGCTCAATTATGAATATATCTTAAAAAGCATGAATGTCTATATGTGATTATAAAAGTGGGGTAAGAGGAATAATGATCTAGAATATTTAAAATACTGCACCAAAGCAAGAAACAGATTTATTTAGAAAAGTTTGGGCCAAGTTTCAAATGATAAACAAGTAAAAAAAATAGTCCAATATTTTTAAAATGTCCACTCTTTCAAAGTGGTTAATGCAAAACCATTTCCTTTTGATGCTTTTATCATTTAATTGGGATTAGAAATCAATCACTTAATACTCTGATTGATTTACTGTATTTATTTATTTTTATTTATTAAATTTATATGCTGCCCCACTCACTTCAGTTGATTCTGGGTGGCTCACAATAAAAGCATAATAAAAGCACAATACAAAATAGAATTAAACAAGAA
Organism: Acrochordus granulatus; assembly: GCA_032468055.1. Taxonomy (NCBI): domain Eukaryota; kingdom Metazoa; phylum Chordata; class Lepidosauria; order Squamata; family Acrochordidae; genus Acrochordus; species Acrochordus granulatus. The sequence continues at coordinate 9,220 of JANHZU010026387.1, read as the reverse complement.
TTAAATAAAATACAATTAAAAATAACAAGATGGGGAAGGCTGGAGTAAAGATTGAATCATCACTCAAGCAGCCACCTTATTGATGGCAAATGGCTATTTGGCCCCAAAACCAGTCCACAGAGGCATGTCTTCAGCTGTTTCCCAAAGCCTAAGAAGATGGGGCTTATTGCACCTCAGGTGGGACAATGTTCCAGAGGGCAGTGCCATGGCAGAAAAGGCCTGTTTTCTGGACCTCACCAGAAGAAATTACCCAGCTGACAAGATCTGAAGCATGCTCTTACTGCCATCATATATGGGGTGGGCTGAACACATTAGGGTGAGATGGTCCCTTCAATAACCTGAACTCGTGCCATGAAAGACTTCATAGGTGATAACAAACACCTTGAACTGCACCTGGAAGCACACTGGCAACCAGTGCAGTTCGCATAACAGCAGTGTCCAATGGGTCATCCTCAATACACCAAGAACTGCCCATGCAGCTGCACTCCACACCAGCTGTAGTTTTCAGACACCCTTCAAGGGTAGCCCCATGTACAGTACATTGCACTAATTCAGTTGTGAGATAAAAAGGGCATAAGTGACCAAGCAGAGAGTGTCCTTGGAGTTGTGCAGAGGTTCTTTTAGCTATGACTGCCACCTACTCATTGAGCAAGAGTCGTGATCTAAGAGAACCCCCAAGTTCTGCACAGGATCTGTCTGGGGCAGTGCCATCCCACCCAGAACTAAGGATGTTAAATACTCAGATCCAGAGGTCCCGAGTACCAATATCCACCTGATCTTGCCAGATCTTTTGACCATTCAGTCAAAGTTCTGCCTCCAGCCAGCCTCAGGCATTGTGATAGGAAAGTCATAGCTACACTCAGGTCATCAGGGATGGAAATGTAGAGTTAAGTATCATCAACATATTGATGGTATCTCATTCCATGGCAATAGATGCTCTCACCCAATGGAATCATGTAGGTGTTAAAGAGGAGAGGAGAAAGCATCAAATCCTGTGGCACACTGCAAAGTAGTGGCTTGAGGATTGGACCTCTCACCCCCTATGCACTGATTGAGACCAACCCTGGAGAAAGAAGATGAACCAACATAAAACTGTACTTCCCAGCCCCATCTCCCATAGACAGCCCAAAAGGATACCATGGTCAATGTATCAAAAGCCACTGAGAGATTAAGTAGTGCAAAGATGGATACATTACCCTACTGCTCTCACAAGTGCAACCAAAGCTGTTTATGTCCTATAAGCAGAGGTGAACCCAAACTGATATGGGTCTAGATAATTTGTTTCATCCAGGATCCTCTGAAGCTTCTGGGCAATCACCTTCTCAACTAATTTCCCCAAAAAGGCGAAGATGGGAGTCTGGATGGAAATTATCCAGGCAAGTGGGGTCAAGTGATGATTTTTTAAGTAGGGGAAACACCAGGAGATCCTTAAATCTCCAGGACCCAGGAATTTCATCTCTTGCAGTGACAAATTGATAACTACTGACACTCACCTGGAAATCACCATCCTGGAGGCTTTCACTAAGCAGGAGGAACAACCATGCAAGATCTCTTCCTGGATATCTCCCTTGGCCCTGCTTTACTCACAGAGTCCATCTGAGAGCTAATTTGAGTTATTTTATCCATCAGATGTTCCACAAATTCCTTGGCTCAGACCTGCAGATGGGTCTCTGAGCCCTCCCATCCAAGCAGCAAATGTGTAATCTTAAATAGAGTTACTGGGTGACACGTTTAGATTCAATAAAGGTGGAGGATCTTCTTTACCACTCTTACCAGCACAAGGTAGGCATTAATGGTGACTGTAGCCTCTGTTTGGTCAGGTTCACTTCTCAGTTTTTTCCAGTGGCACTTTAGACATCTCTTGGTCCTTTTCAGGACCTGCAGCTCCTCAGTAAACCATGGGGAGCAGTGGGTGTGAAGAGAGGCCACATGGGCACAATCCTGTCCAAAGCTGCAGCTGCCCTTTGATTCCAGGTTATAGCCAATGCCTCAGCAGGACCGTGCATCAAGGCCTCTGGGATATTCCCCAGTTCCTTTTGGAACCCATTCCAATCCATCAGTTGCTGGGGGAGATCATCCAAATTGGTCCTGCTTCCCTGTGGAGGGAGGCAGTGTAAGAGAATCTCATTGCTACCAGGACAAAAGGGAAGTAGAAACATATCACATTGCCATTGCTCTGATAGGAAGATCATAACAGGTGTCCATTATCTTGAGTCAGGTCTTGATGATCTGGGTAGCCATGAACTTCTGAACTGTCTCTGAGGCCACACCCAAGGATGGCAAGTTAAAGTCCCTCAGGTACATCAGCCTGGATGTACCTGACATCCTGAGATGTCCTCCTGCAGCTCTGACAGGGAAGTTGCTCCTCAGGGAGGCTGCTACAGTAGCAACAATCCCCAATGATCCTGCAAACCCAGCTTCAGAAACAGGTCTCACAACCTGGACTGAATAGCATGGCAAGAAGCAAGAGATTCCCAAATGACAATCATTACACGTCCTCCATTGCCCTGGAGTCTCAGCTGGTACCAAACCTTTAACCTGGCTGGATACATCTCCAAGAGGGATACTTCCCCTTCTGGAGTCAACCGGGTCTCGGTAATGCATGCCAGGTCTGCTTGCTCATACATAATAAGATCGTAGATAAGGGAAGCCTTATTATTTACTGTCCTGGCATTCAACAGCAGCAGCTGGATGAATGGCATCTGAAGATCTGCTGTCCAGGCTCTGGGAGTCAGTTCATATGGCCAGAACATGTTGCTGATATTAAACTTCTGGGACACCTTCCCCTGGAACAGCCTACCCTCAGGCCTCTGTAACAACTGCTGCCCATCACCATCAAGGTACTCTATCCCAACTCCAGTCCCCTAGATTACCTTCCTTCCCCCATCCTGGTCTCTGAATTTCCCAGGTAGGATGTTCTTCCATCCCCTTCAATCCCCCAAAAGGGCACAATCACAAACATTCAGAAGATAGAACTAGGATCAAGGGAAAGCAGCCCTGGCATTTCAGCCTATGCTATTTTCCCATGTTCAATCCTTTCCACATAGCCAAAAACCCTAATTAGCCACTCTTACTGGCTAATCAAGGGGCACATTCATACCATCCCACCCATGACTTTCACTCAAGGAGGGGATTCAACCATCCACAGTCCAATTTCATGTCTTGGTAGTATCAGACCTTCCTCCCCTCCCAACAGAGACCCCAGGGACCTCTCAACTATACCTTGATGGCTGCCAACCACCCAACAGTAATTTAAATATACTTGGTGAGCAGAAAGGATGACACCAGCTACCACCATCCCCTACAAATAATTTATCACTGGGATTGAAAGTTCAGAGAGTTCACAATTTTGGTGGCTTAAGTAGGGGGTGCAAACATCATTTCCACCACCACTGCTGTTGAAGAAGAATCCTTACCACCTTTGCCAAACTACCAAAATGCTAGCAGTTCCCTTATATATTTCTGTTAAAAGAAGGAAAAAAATATTCCCTCACGGTGCTGAATTTGAGCTGTTATGGTTGAAAGCAAAACCCAAATGCACTGACTGACAGGCTACAGCAATGCTATCACATGTGTACAATAAGTCAGGTTTAAGCAAGAGAATTTGAGAAAAAACTGCCAAAGAAGAGAGAAGACCTGTTTTATGAAAGGAATATTGACAGTGTGATACAGAAAAAAAAATGAATCCACATTTGAAAAACAAAACATTGGTAGGTGTGCTTTTCTGCCTAAAATCATGACAAAGGGATGGATAAAAATATCCTGATTTAAAATATAATTACAAAAAAACACCTTATTTGTTCACTTTTTCAAGATGTTTTATCATAAAAATTATCTTAAAAATTGATACTCAACAAGCATAACAATGGTGCTTCAGGTCATTCCACTCCTTTTCAACATGCTATAGAATAGCAGCCCTTTTAGCACAAGCTCTTGTTTGATTTTTTTGTTGCTATTGTTTACTATTTGTGAGCCCTGATTTCATCTATTTTGTTTCAATATTTTTATTAATACTTATTAATTAAAATGTATGACCTGCGTTTTAAGCAGCTGGTGCTAGGCAGAAAAAAGAGATATGGAATCAATCTTGGAACTTTGAAATTGGCATAACAAATTAAAGAGTTATTCAGCTCAAGGCTTCTTCCAAAGGACTTAAACTCCTGGAATTGTGAATTCCGTCAACAGATTGGAAGTGCTATTCTGGCAATGGATGATACAACAAATTCTTCCCTTCCCAATAAGTCTGTGGATTTTTGTTGAGTGATGAGTTCAGGAAAATATTTTAATTATTAATCAAATGTATATAATCATGCATTTCATTGAAAGCAATTCTGAATGGCATACAATGAGTTAAACAACAAATAAAAACAAAAAAAATGTAAAAATATATATTAATACATATAGAAAAATATAAACCATAGGCAAGGGATGATGATAATGGCAGTTCAAGTATCCAGTTGCCTGGAATTCCAGGCCTGACAACATATTCGGTGTTGAGAATTTTTGCAATATCAAAAGGAATGGAGCTAAAGTAATTTAGAGAAGATAGTTCCATAAGGCAGGCATCACAGCAAAAAAGACACACCTTCTGAGATCCACCAAATGCTGTCCTTAGCTTATGAAACCTGCAATATACATAGTCTGCCAGATCTAGTGGGGCAGGCTGATGTAACATGGGAGAGACAGTTCCTCAGGTAGCCCAATGCCTACCATGAAGAGCTTTAAAGGTTAAAATTAGTACTTTAAACTGAAGCAAACTGACAACCAATGCAGTTTATGGTACAGAAGTATAACCTGTGGTGTTCTATGAGTGCACATAACTATCCATGCTGCTGCATACTGTACAATACCAGCTGAAGCTTTCAGATACTCTTCAAGGGCAGCTCCATGTACAAAGCATTGCAGTAATCCAATCTGGGTGTGACTAGAACATAAGTGATTCAGGAACAGGCACAACTGGTGCACAAGACAAATCTGTGCGAAGACCCTCCCAGTCACAACTGCCACCTGCTCCTCGAGTTGGAGTCATACTGTAAGTATAATAGAACCCCCAAATTGCTCATTGATTCTATCTGGAGTGGTGCAACCCCATCCAGCATCAAATTTGGCAAAGCCCTAGAGTCAGTTGTTCCCACAGTCCAAAGCACTGAGTCTTGCCAGGGTACACTGGAGTCTGTTGTTCCCCATCCAGATTGTTACAGACTATATACACTGGGATAAGACATTCATAGTATCACTTAAATCACCAAGAGTGGAGTTATATAACTGGATATCATCAGTATACCATGATAATGTATGACCTCACCCAGCAGCTTCATGTAAATGCTTCTAATAAGTACATTGTTCACTTTGAAGATAGTGAATTAATTATGAATTAAATATGAATTAATTATGTTAATTAATATAACATTAATTATGTTTTCTAATTAACGATTTAACACTTCAGGTACTAAATCCTCTTCTGACTTTTTAAGCCAAATCTTATATTGTAACTGCTCAGACTATGATTGTCTTATTTGATCAACTAACAATTATTTCTGAAAAACAATGATAGTTTGAAGAAAACACATGATAGACATAGAGGATTCTTCTCAGAAATATTTGATATATGTCCTTACATGGGCATATATCAACATAAACAGCTAGTCCCATCTGTTCTTAATAACAGCATTAATGTTATTGATATGGCTTTCCAGAAGTCTTTTCATTTTTCCTAACCTAACTACTTCATTGCCAACTTCATGTAATTGGCCTTGGTCATATTATATAACAGGAAAAATAATGCATGAATGGCAGGAAAAAAAATCATTTTTCCCAGAAACTCAGCAGTATCATTCAAAGTCCTGATTTGAAGTCATTCTGAAAACATTTGGAATTATTTGCCATTTAGATGTTCACTGATCAAAATATTATATATTATCTCCTAATAATATTGTATCAACCCATGTACTTTAAAATGCTTTCTTTAACTCAGATATCTGCCAAATTTTGCCTTTCTTTTCTCAGTCCTTGACAGCAGGCAATATATAGCTAGATGTTCCACTTCCAGAAAAAGAATATTTTTGACAAAGTGAAATAATTAACTGTTACAACATGATGGGCAAATGTGAACAGTCAAGAGATATTGTCCAGAATTGAAGAGCTTGTACAAGCAGTTAATCACGGATCCCAGCAACAGTAAAGGCCCCAGCTGGTTTGGTACACCTGAACAAAAACTCCAATCTTACAATAATGGAAATAACAATTAAGGCCAGCAAAGAAATGTCCATACCCAAAGGAATTGGTTTTTTGTCAACTAAACATAACTGTGATTTTTTGATGGACACCACTAATCCTGGAGAAGAAGCTCAATTTGGCAATCTTAAGAAATGTTACAAGATTAGCTACCTTCCTCCAGCTAATGAAATATGTGAGGTCACCTGTGACAGGCTTACATTATTTGAAATTTGCTAATTCTGAAATAAGCAGTTGGGATGTAGAATGGGATATTGCTGATGACCCACTGTTCAGATCTAACAGATTTGTTTTCTACATTTTATGCCTTCAGATCTGTTTCATTGATCAATCCAATCAAACCTTAGACATTCTACTAAAATATTTTTTCTTCTCATGTGATACATTCTGTGTGGCTCTGAATTCCAGCTCAGATAAGCTAGAACCAGTCACATCTCCTGAGCTGAGTTCAATGATGACTTCATCAAAAAATATTCACCATTTGGTCTATTCCAATATCTGGCCTGGACTTCCACTGGAACTTCCCACTACCTGTCTACTATCCATTTACCAATTTGATGCCACACCTACTGGGCAGAATCTTCAACAGAGCTGATTTTGGAGCCAACCTTTGGATTGATTGATTGAATGAAGGATGATGATTTCTTGGGACACTGCTGATGGGTAGATCAAAAAGGATAATCCTTCCAGGACTTTATTCTTAAACATGATGTTATCTCGTTGCAGGAGACCTCCTAAATCCCATTATTACAAAATTACTCAGTATATTCCTATAATGCTGTTTCCAGTATTCAAGATTTGCTTGTCATATAAGTAACTCTAAGCTTACATTACATTTTGAATCAAGTAGGCTTGTTTCATTCACAAGGTTGTCACTTGAATTAATTTGTGTGGTGTGTGTTTACCAAGAAAAAAGTGAGGAGGCTTGCTTTCTTTGTTCTCACAAGTATTAAACTATTTCTTGATACATTTTAAAGTCAGGTACTTATTTTGGGAAGTAGAATATACTGAATATTATTCTCATTATTTATTAAGGATATGGATCGTCCTTACCTTCTTCATCATATTATGTATTCCTCATCATATTATGTATATCGTATTCTTACTTTCCTCATCATATTATGTATATCTTGACTGTTCACATTTGCCCATCATGTGCATTTGTCCTACATTTGAAAATGACAGTGGGATGAAAATTCCTCTTCTTCATTATTTCGAGTTGATGCTTATAAATACAATAAGTGAAAGCCACATATGACTCAGCAGTTGAGAACATCACTTAAACTTTGATTTATTCAGTGCTTTCTAATCCTTTAAGATCACAGACTGGAGATGAGTATAATTCTTTCCTTCCACCTAAGTTGCTTGCCAGTGTTGGAGTTTGGTGCAATGTCAATGTGGTAAGCATAGTGTGTTTTGCTTCATAGTTGGCTGCCTTCTAGCTGTGAGGCAACAGTTGCTGTCAAGCTCAGGTTACATTTCAAGCTGAATTCTCAAGACTGGCTGCTGACCATAAAATTGTTCTCCCAAGCTCAGCTCCAAAAAGAACTTAAGCAGAGTTGTTTGCAGTGGTATTTGTTCTTGAAGCTGTGATGTCTGATGCTTTTGATCTTGTAGCTGTAGTAACTGTTCCTGCTATAGTTGTTATAACATCACTTCCATTTTCTTGTTGTAGTGCCATTTTCCTATTCTTCTGATCTCTCAACAGGCTAAGGGGATTGGGCTGTCTTTTTGTTGGGTTTTCTGGCAAAGCCAGGATAATCATACTTATCAAGTAGTGCTAGAGATGGGAAATAAATCTAATTGGTTATTATTATTGTTTATCTTGATTTTGGGAAAGGCAGAGAAAACTGTTTTGTTTCAGTTTTTCTGGCAGGAGCTGTTCTGGTCAGGCAATTTCAGTATAGCCTCGATTAAGTGCATGGGAGTTTTTTAAACCTCTTTCCCTCCCAAAAGTACAAAATGTTCACAGTAGTTAATTGTCTTTTTATGTGTAGAAGACTAAATTATATAAGAGAAAAAGCCAATCTTGTATTGGATATTGATGGTGTTTAGGAAAGATTCCTGTCTACAACCATGGAAAGTTCTTCAAGATTACTAAATGCAAATAACTGGAAAAGAAATAAAATACCTACAGTGGAATATTGGATCATAAAATTAAGTGAACTTGCAGAAATGGAAAAGCTGACAAGTTTGGTCAGAGACAAAATAAGGACTTTTCACAAAGTCTGGAATCCTGTTATGTTCTTTTTGCTGAAAGAATAAAGAGTAAAATTTATGATTTTGATATTGGGATCAAAAAGAAGATATTGAGGAAATGTTTAAGATGACAATTATCTTGATAAAAAGGATTTAAGGCATGTTTGCATTTTTTCTTTTTCATATCATTCTTTTTTCTCAATTTTATTTTCTGTTTTTGTTTTTATTTGTTCTGTACATTGTTACACTGAATAATTTTAATAAAAGTATAATAATTAAAAACACAACCATGGACAATCCCTGTCAGTTAGTATTTGGAAATCTTCAATCTGTTGTTCTCTAAATATATTGAAACTCCTATTGAAATTCCTAGAATTCCCCAAGCAGCAAGACCAATACTTTATAAACTTAAGGAAAAGTGACAGATTGTAATGGTATGCAAGAAAGACCATGGGAGATGGGCAAAGGGATACTGCCTTAGGAACAGTCAGATAAGAGATAACATAGTTCACAGCTGAATACTGGTGGAGTAAGAGGGTCAGAAGAAATCCTTTCTAGTTTCTCAGGCTGTAAAGGAGATGGTGGGAGATTTGTACATTCAGACTTGCAAAAATCTGTTAATGTAGCTTTATAATTAAGTAGATTATAGATTGATTATATTCTTTACAGCCAAAGATGGAGAAGCTCCATACAGTCAGTCAAAACAAGAACTGGAGCTGACTGTGGCTCAGATCATGAGCTTCTTATTGCCAAATTTAGGCTGAAATTAAAGAAAGTAGGGAAAACC
>JANHZU010026231.1:0-12531 GCA_032468055.1 Acrochordus granulatus | reverse complement strand
TCTCATCTTTTTAAGTGGGAGAACTTGCACAATTGGTGGCTGACTAAATACTTTTTTGCCCCACTGTACATTACTTTTATTTACCCCGCCCCCTTCGGCTGGCCAGCGATGATCACATCCGGGGTATCCTCTGAGGCTCCTGCTCCACCCCCGGGGTGGGCAAGTCCAGCACCGACTTGCTGCTCTGTCATTGCCAGCCGGCTTTTTCCCTCTGAAGAGGTCATCATTGAGACACTTGCCCAAGAGGAAATGCTGAATTCAGAACAGTGTAAAAAGATAAGCTTGAGAGGACCAGTTGCCTCAAAACATCTGTTTTTTTCTGATGTGGAAACAGGCCCTGATTTAGCCAAATTTCCCTACCCCTGGCTCATTTGGATTCTGGTTCCCATCAGCTCAGTTTCTGAGAGGAAAGGCCATGAGAACAGAAATATGTAGAGAGACCCAGTTTAGAGCAACCTGACTTCATCATCCCACACTTGCGCATTAAAGTTCAAAGAAGGACAACTGAGCCAACTCCATGGCTTGGGTACAAAGAAGGTTAATGCAACATTAGGATGTCTCCATTTTTGTATGTATGGAGTTTGTGGGGCCTCCTTAAAAGTAGGGAGCCCCTATAGGCTTTCAAGAATACAATTTGCTTGTAGAGAAGCACAAGGTTGCTACAAGGAAGCCTCTGTAGGAAAGCTTAACTTCCTATGTCACAGGTGCTTCTCTGCAAGAAACAGAAAGATAAATTGGGTATTGTTGGGCCCAGGGATGGCTAAAGAGCAGGTTGGGTCCTGCAAGTCCCTGGGTGGCTGGGTGAAAATAGGCCAAAGCCTACAAGATGTAATTGCCCTCCATGCTCCAGTAGCTTCTTCTGCCCAGGTTTAGGCTCCCTTGGGTAGCTGAATGGCCTTGATGTGAGCAGGCCAAGGCTTGCAGGGATCACAAGGGGTAGGTATCCCTGAGGTACCTCTGAGCCCCCTTACTCTACTTAATAATTCACACATTTGTTTAATGGACGCATCAGGGAAAACAGGGTTGGTGGTTGTCAAGCGAGGCTGTCTTGCTAAAGAGCCATCACTATTTGCAAGTGTAATGGGCAGGTTCCATTACAGTCATAAGATGAGGACTACCTGTATTGCTTCAAAAGCACAGGAGCAAAACCAATGTGGTATACTGGCAATGCGGGAGACCATTGTTATTTTGAGAAGTTTAGTGGCATATTTTGATTTCTGTTTCATATTAAGAAAACTTCAGAAGTCCAGAGTTCATTCTGACTTAGCCTGCTTGTTTTTTTACTCTTGTTTATTAAATAAAGGAGAAGGTGTGAAGCTGCAAAGCTTTTCTCACTGTGAAAATCTCAAACTTCTAGTTCCCATCCTAGAATCATGTGTCCCCAATCAAGGTTGGGTCTTGCAGTCTCATGACCATAGCAGGGCCATGAAATCAGAGTGTCAGATTTTGATAAAAATTTTGGGATTGGTGTTGTTTGTGGGGAGCATCTACAGAGAACCTAGCATTGGGTACTGTGGAAACTGGCCACCTTTTGTGTATCTCTGCTGTGGTTATTAAGGAGCTCCTTGTAGCCAGTAAGAGTTTTGTGTAACATCTCACTTGATATGCATGCTTTTTATGTTATTTATATTTATTCACCACCCATCTCACTACAAGTGACTCTGGGAGGATTACAATAAAATAATAAAATATACATGTCAAATAAATATGATAAAAATAACGAGAGGTAAAAGGGATACACAAGATGGCAGGAGGCTAAAATGGAGGTGGGCCATCAGCCTATTAGCCACATTCCAGATGACACACAGCTGCCTGGACCCTAGGCCAATCCATAGAGCCATGATTTTAGACCTTTATGGAAGGCCAGAAGTGCAGGGGCTGATCTCACCTTGGATGGTATGAGGTTCCATAGGGTGAGTGCCGTGGCAGAAAAGGCTCTTCTTCTGGAACCCGCCAGAAAATATTCCCTGGCTAACAGGATCTGTTGCATGCCTTTGCTGCAAGCGCAGCTAGGGTAGGCTGAAGCCTTTGGGGGGAACTAGTTCTTCAGGTAACTTGGATTCATGCCATGAAGGACTTTATAGGGTACAACCAACATCTTGAGTTGCACCTGGAAGCAAACTGGAACCTGTGCAAGTCATGCAACTGTGATGTCACACCGGTCACCTTAGGATCCCAAGAACTGTCTGTACAGCTGCACTCTGTGCCAGCTGTAGCTTCTGGGTGCTCTTCAAGGGTAGCCCCATGTACAGCGCATTGCAATAGTCCAGATGTGTGATGACTAAGGGCGTGAGTGACTGAATGCAGGGATTCCCAATCCAAGTACAGGCGCAGCTGATACACAAGATGAAGTTGTACAATGGCTCTTCCAGCCATGACTGCTACCTGCTCATTGAGCACAAGTCATGAGTCTAAAGGAATGCTTAAGTTGCTTATCGGGTCTGTCTGGGGAGTGCTACCCCACCCAGAACTAAAGACATCAAAACTCCCAAAACTGAATTCTCACACACTTACAGGCATAAACTGCACCTGATATCCCCAAGAATGGGCCACCTCTGCTGGTCACTGTAAACATGGTGCTGCCTATTGCTCAACCCCCATTTCAACCCCCACTTCTCCTTTCAAGGCCAAGGTATACATATCACTGTACCTCATTTCAGATAAGAAACATGATCCCTCAAAAATTGATCCAGATAACCAGGAACACAGGGACTCCCAACTGCACCTTCAAAGCACTTGGTGGTCTTTTGGGGAGTTTCATACAAAACTTCAGGGAGGGGAATGCCAAAGCAGTCCCGCCTCACCAAGTGCATCCACACAATCAGAGGAAGGGCCACCAGGTTCCCCTAAATCAGTTTCTGGGTCAGTTTGAAAAGAAATCAGATCGCACCGTCCACAATACTGTTGGCACCACCACCATTTCTGCTGCAGACCTCGCAGCCCACTTTGTATTTAATAAATTACAATTTTAAAATCAACTCCAATTTAGGATTAATATGTGGAAATCTAATATAAAGAACATCAAAAAGAGAACCTACTCTTAGTATTAGGCAAGATAGTCTATGTATATTCTCATTAATCCAGGTCATTTCTTGTAGCAAAATTGTAATTTTTTTTTTCAAAATCTCTTCAAAAAGGCAACAGGACTTTTATTTTTAGATACTACAGAGAAACGTTTCAACTCCCATCCTGGAGTCTTCTTCAGCCCCATATGAAAAAGAAAAATAGTAAGTTGAATGAACACAAATATCCATAACCCAGGCATCTCACTAATTGAAGGATTATGCTCACGTGCTGCGATTAAAAAGCTTTAGCATTCAAAGCCTTGCTCATCCTCATCCTCAGAGGCGCCATACGTTCAAATAAGTACAAATGCAACTAAAACATGGCAAAGCAGCGATGGTTTACTCCTGTCAGCCAGTGCTGTGCAGTCACATGCATGTTTCCACTCTCCACTGAAGAAGCAGATCAGATAATTGAAGGGAGTGCATGGGCATAGTAAGGAGAACCTCAGGAGTTCTTCACTTTGTGAGAAAATCAACTAAACTGCAGACAATGGAATCAGAAAACAATGCAAAAAGCCAGCACAATCGAAAATGGCCAGCACCACCACAGGAGCACTGAGACTGTTCCCTCTCAGAATCATAAAGCAAATTAATTTAAAGAAAAATTTCTCAGGATTGGGATGCCAGGAAGTTTTCAATTCAACTTGGAATGGGTAATAAATAAGGTTTTTTTTTTCTTCAAAACAGAAAATGGAAGATATTTTTGGATAATTATGATAAAATCAGCTAGAATGAGGAATTTTTAATTCTTGTAAACTGAAACTTTTTGAATTGGGGGTGGGTGAGAATAAGAAAATAAAAAAATGGGCTACAAATATTGTTGGGGACAACTTTTGGATGAAAAGTATCCCTACAGTCCAGAAGCTGATTGTAACCTTGTCTCAAGACCTTTTCCTTGTAATCTGGCAAGAAGCAAAATTAACCCTATTAAAAGTCATGGAAGAAGCCCCATTGTTCAGAGCTCTGAGGAACTTCGTCATGCAGTTTATAACAAGTGTTGAAAGAATTTTGAAGCATCCACAGCATAGTACTAAGAACGAAAATGTCTTAAAGCATGTTTCTTTTTGTTAATAAATTTGCCAGTGACATTTTTGTTTTTTCCCTTAAATATTGCTGAAGGTGAAGTACTATATCAATTGGAAACAATAGGGGATCATTGAAAGGCTGCAATTGAAACCATCCAAGCTAAGAGAAGACTTGGTATCCAAATACCACTATTACCATGGTGTTACAATCACTATAATTTGTCTTTGTTACATTGACCAATAAGTAAGAAATAGAACCACATATTTGTTTTGATGTACCTGCCTCTCTCTCCCTGTTGACCGGCTTGCTTGAGTTCCACAGGAACCTTCCTGTCTGTAGACCAGGGCTACTTTTTCTCCTAGCTGAAAAGAGAGGAGGAAAAATTCCTGTGTCCTGCCAGGCTGTGATAGACTATGTGCAAGAACAAGGTTCCTTTTTGTTTGTTTGTTACACTGTCAGTGTTAAGGTGCCATCTTTTCTGTTTGTGAGGAGTTGCTTGTGTGGATTATTGTGAGCAAGTAAAGTTGAGAAAGTGTTTTGAATTGTGAAGAGAAAGTTCTAGAATTATGTCTCCTCCTTTGAAAGCTAAATCACTCTCTCTGTTGGGAATGGAGGCTCTGATTACACCTATGTCCGACGTTCATTGTGGTGTATGTGAGATTTGTATGTATTTCGATATTTCTATATAATGAACACTTATTAGAAGAACGTTAAGGGGTTTTTATTGTCTGCCATTTGTTCTTCATGTTTGAAGTGTGTGCAATTTTCTCCTATTTGCCTTATCTGCACTTAGGCTCAAAGCTGCTCACATTCAGACTCTACAAAATTTGCTCTCCAGTGACTGAAGCTCAAAAGGAGGAAGAGGCGAACAACAATAGAGGACTACAAGATAATGTTTCCCCAGAAAACCCTTTTTCCTCTCCCTCTTTTTGGTAGTTTTGCAGAACTTCCGCACACATCAAAGTCAGTCCTCAAAATCTGCACCAAGATTTCGCTGAGTGAAATCAGAATGCAAACCATGTAAGATTGAGAGTGCCGTATCTTGCAATTTTGGGGCTAAAAACTGATTTTTGTTAAATTACAACTTTGTTTCTAGCGGCTATAGTTCTTTTCAGGCCACATAAGAAAAAAATCTTCCAGCACTTCACTTCTCTACCTCCACTTCCTTCGCTGCACCAGTTTCTTGCTAACCAGATAAGAATATGGGAAGGAAAAGAACCAGTTAATGAAGCCAACATTTTGCCTCCGGGACGTTTTGAGACAAGTGATGTTATATTACAAATTGAGGAGAAAGATTGCAGGTGTCTGCATGATGCAGAACTTCTTGTTCTTCGCTGATTTTGGTTGGGAAGGATAATTGAACTGGGGGAAAGTGGACGTGATGCTGAGGAAATCTGCGCATTAATAGAAACTATTGGCACATTGTTCTTAAGGGGTGCCTTTCTTTTATGTGACAAGTTTGTAATCAGAGAGCCACCATCCATTGTATTTGAATGGCCTACATGTTTCTTTCTGGTGAACCTCTGAACCTTTCTGCTTACATTGCCAGCAGAGCCTTGTCAATTACTTCCTCAATTGCAAATGTTCCTGAATGGGGTGGGGTTGGTCCTCTATTGATATTACATTTTAAAAACCTGCTGAAACTTTTCTCAGAGATCCAAAGACTTGATTTTTTAGTTTTGGAAAATGGGGTCAGAAAGCTTCACCAGCCAAGCTATAGTCTTTTTTGCCTGAAGTTGCTTCCTTGGACTACATTACACATCTGAGCACAAGAGAACTTTTTGCAGTAGGAGTGGATGTTATTCTTCAATTGCTACTGTTTTCCATCAAATGCCAGGGCGGAGCTTCACCTTGAATTCCAGATTTCTGTAAGCCATTTGCCAGGTTGACAAAACTTTTTGTGACTCTGACTACTAAAGAGCGACCTGTAGCCACTGCTCTGTCCAGCTGGACCTGCTTGTGGTGCCTGGGAGTTCTGGCTGTTGCTGTCCTTTCTGTTCAAATATCAAAAAATTGCATTTCCCCCCATTAACTTTTCCTTTTGTTCTGCATGAGCAAATTTTGTTCCCCTCCTCAGCTGTCAAGCCATTACACATCAGGGTTTATCCACTTATGAAGCAGAGCTTCTGGCTACTCCAAATATGACTTTGAAGCCATGTACAACTTTGAATCATGCAATTCTGCTTCCTGAGACTCTGGGAGCTGGTGGGGCAACAATGCCTCTGAATGACCAGATCTATCCATTGCAACCAGGAGAATTTGTGCTGCTTAAAAATTCCATCGCAAGACTCTTGATCTACACTGGGAGGGTCGTTTCCAGATTTTTGCTGACTACCCAAAGTCTCTGTCCTTCTGGAAGGGAAAGATTCCTGAATTCCCCACAGGTAGAGATTGTCAGACTCTTTGTCAGACTCAACCATGACTTCTGTTGAACTTTTGCTTCTGTTGCTTCTTTGACAGTCAATCAACATTGACCTTCAAAGCCCTTCATGGCATGGGGCCAGGCTATCTGAGGAGCCATGTCACTCTGATGGGGAGTTCCTGGCCCACCAGAAGCAGCAGAGGAGTCCTTCTCCGGTTCCTGTCGGCTAAGGAATTCCGGCTGGCGGGGTCCAGGAGAAGACCCTTCTCTGCGGTGGCTCCTGCCCTATGGAACCTCTTGCCCCACAAGTTGAGGTCTGCCCCCTTCCTTATGGCCTTCCGGAACAGCCTTAAGACCTGGCTCTGCGAGTTGGCCTGGTGCTCCAGGGGGGATTTATCGTCATCTTGGAGGTGGCTGGTTGATCACTAGCCGTCCTCATCCCCCTTTTTATATGTGAAATACTTTTTAGCCTTCCCCTCTAGTTCCGCCGGGTTTTTTATTTTATTTTAATGTTTTATTTTAATGTTTTTATTGATGTTTTATTGTGTGTTCTTTGTTAGCCACTGAGAGTCTTCGGATTTTGGCATCATAGAAATTCAATAAATAAATAAATAAAGGCTGCAAATGGGGGTAGGAGAGGCTAGGAGAGCAAAATTATTATTCAGCCCAAGCAGTGTATGATTGAAAATGCTGGGCTACAAGTTGAATGCGAGTTGTTGAATTTCCCCTTCGCAAATTTCATGGAAGTAAGGGATGTCCTCTTTTCCCTACACTCTGATTGGTGGGAAATCACATTAATTGCATTTGATTTCACTATTATGCAGGAACACCCAAAAGACCAAGCCTATTTTCAAAGGACATCAGTTGCCCAACTACACATGGCATTTCTGCCATACTTATATTACTCCAACTAATTATTAATTATATTTAACCAGAGATTAAAATGCAATTACAGGGCACATCACCAAACATAATGACACATACACTTTAAAGAATATTGCCCCAGCCGTGGCATATAACACTAAAAGCATCAGGTTACCTGATGGATCATGATAGACTTCCGGTATTCATGGATTGAAAACTCTACTGAAATCCTGGCATTTGTACGGTTTCTTGGCTATGCATTTGGTTAACCACATAACCAAAGAACACCCAGGGCAATTGCTCCTGCCATACATTGTCACAGAGTAAACTATGAAAAATAAAGACATTCATAATTTGACTGCAGGTGTTGTAAATCTGTAACTTTTGAAGTCTTTCTGAATGATACCACAAAGAGCCATAAGTTGCTTCAGGATGAAATCCTTTCTTTGTGGATCGCTCAAAGCTGTCTGTGTGTTTCATGAAGACTTAATTACACAGCATCGGAAATTAGGGAGAATAGTTGTTTCCTTAAGGAGGGACAGGGGACATTTTAAAGAAACCTTGGCAACATTATTACACGAGTACTTCTTGTTGTACTTTGATGCTGTCTTCTAGAATATTTTTATTTGGTTGTTTTCGTTTATTTGTCACTCAATCTGCAACCATTTTTAAAAATCTGCTTGACAAAAGAAAGATCCCATGTATTTTTAAATGCCAGTTACTTGCTTATTAAATATAATGATGGTTCAGCAAACTATAAATAGTTCGAGAACCAAATGGGCGCATTGTTGTTTGGAATTTTAGGCTTCAGTAGCATTTTAAAAAGCGATATTAGCACTTCTAACTTGAAAGTCTAGAACTTCTTTGTACTTTAAAAATCATTTTTTTTCTCTTATTAGCCAAGGCCATTTATTTTGGCTTGTCTTTTCAGCGCTAAACAATAGAGAAGTGTCAGAAGTAGGGGGCACCCCGCCAACCCCAAACCCTGAGGCCACAAAGTAGAAGACTCCTCACCCTTCTGACAGACCAGTTGTACCCAAACCCAGGGCAAACATATTTTTCCCCAACCCAAATGACTCAATAAACACATCCACACTCATTTGAAAGGAAACTTTCTAAAACTGCTGCTGAAGCTGCCAAAAAGCACAGTGTAACTATTCTAAGCTATTCAGCCCAAAGTGGCTGAATAAAATTGGCTGAAATTGACAAAGGTGTGCTCCTCCTACAGGAAAGCAACAATCAACGACAATCTAATTGTGAGGTGAAATCCACTCAAGATATGGGAGACATCCGCCCCAAACACATAGTAATCCCCTGAAGATATGGGAGACATTCACCCAACACCCAACAATCCATTCACAGGTTGAAAGAATTATAATATTCCAGAGGATGTGGGGTCATCGCTTCCTTGAGACCCTGCAAATACACCTTTCCCAAGTATAGACCACTTCCCCTATAAATGTCACTGACCTTCCCACTCCATGTGTGGCCACCTTCAAACTGCTGACCATCTGCTTCGCTGTCTGGCTTTTTGAATAAGCCTCAGCTCTGCTTCAAGCAATTGCCCTGTGTCTGTTCATTATTTAGCCAACTCAGAAACGGGCAGCAAAATTCTTCCAACAGAATTTATTCTAAAAGACCTTGAATACACTTGCAAGTTTTAAGGAAGATACAAACCCAGCTGGGAATGAATAATCTAACCCGTACATTTGGGGAATGTTATCACAAATCAATACTTTTTTTATTGTTCAAGCCTCACATATAATCAATGTTTTTTATTGTTTGATCCTTTGCCTTCTGACATAGCATGTAGACATTTGTTTCCGTATGCTAATAAACACTTTTTTCTTTGCCTGAATTACTTGGAGATTAGTTATTTTTGCATGGGCAAAGCAGCCTCTTTGCAAAGATAAAAGTTATCTCTCTCAAAATCAAGGATCAAGTTCTTATCAGCTCATGAGGTGTGGTGGCACAGCAGCTTAATGATGCCAGTTGTGTCGACCAGAGATGGCCAGCACTCTGGTGGTTCGAGCTGCACCACCGCATGATGGGGTAAGCTCCCGTCACTCGCTTCCAGCTCCTGCTCACCCAGCAGTTCGAAAGCATGTAAAAAATGTGAGTACATAAATGGGTACCACTTTGGTGGGAGCCGGCTGGCAACAAGTCAGAGTTGAGCAGTGAGTTGGAATTAGACTTGCATCCAGGGGCAGAATAGGAACTGCAGAGGATGCCCCGGATGTGAATATCACCAGCTAACAGGAGGGCGGGGTTAGTAAAAACACACAATGTATAAATGTCTAATGATTATAAGCTGCCAAGAGTCTTCAGAGATTGGCAGCATAGAAATGTGTTAAATAAATAAATTAATTATCAGATTATCACAGCCTGAATGAGATGGGAGGGACATGTCGTCAGAATGGATGATGGCTTTATGCCTTGCTAGTTGCTCTATTGTGTATAGGAGTCTTGGAAGAGTCCTTGAGGTCTTTGCAAAGATATGGTGAAAGGAATCCTATGCACTGTGACATCCAGCCAAAGGAACTAGAAGCTGCAGCTGCTGACAGAACCTCTGGTGAGCCCTGTGCTCACCAGCTTTGAAGACAAGAGCCACCAAAAACTGATAGAAAACTGTGAACAGGGTCACAGCATAACACCTACTGGTACTGCAGACATGGACTTTCAGTGCCCCCGCTTGGCTAGACCATGCACCTCCAGGCTGGGCCTGCAGAGTCACCTCCATAGTCACAGAGAAACAGATGACCACCATATCTTCTTTGAACCTCAAGGACTACCATATAGAGGAAAAGTCCTCGTAGAATTGAAATTTGTTATATGGGCTAAACAAAGGATTTAGGGTATAAGATTTAGCATAAGGGTCCTAGATTTCTAGAAGAGCATCCACCCACTACTGAATAGTCATTGTGAGAAGAATCAATCATATTAGAAATTCATATTTTTCTCTCAGACCCTTTAACTATGTACCTGCAGAGTACAATGTTGTGAATGATCCAGCTAGATACAATGTTGTGAAAGATTCCTCCAACCGTAACTGATAAAAAGTGGTCCATGTAAGAAGAAAAACAGACTTCAAAAAGATTTAACTCTTTCTTGTGTTGCAACCTCCCAAGAAATTTCTTAAATACACAGAATGTGACTTCCCAAATTCATACATAGGCACCCACAGGATACACATACATGACAAGATTAACATAGTCTAAAACTAAACACTTCTGAAGCCTCACATACACCGAATTAAAAACTTTCAAATTGACACATCCACATAAGAATCAGGAAACCCATAAATACCTTTCACCCCGAAACCCCAAACTTGATAGTCTTTCTTGATTTTTATCCACCATGCTGTCAAAATAAACTCTGCTTCTTGCTTCAAGCAATTTGCCCTGTGTGTTTATCTCTTTGATCTGCACTGGACTTGAACCCAGGCTTTTCTTCCAACATGTCTACAAGCGTTTTGCCATCCAAGAGATCAACCAGGATCTTCAGCTGCTGTCCAGTGTCTACCTGGGTTACAATCTCCATAACAATTAATTGAACCCCAAAATGAGGTTGGATGCTGTGCTGGACCTGCTCTCAGCTAGGGAGGCCAATGTACTGAACTGCAGATGTGAACATCTGAAGGACATTTTCATTGTCCTTGAAGGGGCTGACATTAATATTTCCTCTCAGATTGCCACCATGTTGGCCTCCTATAAATAAGTGCATAACATTTTGTAGCCTATTTCCCACACATTAGGGGTCAGTAGGAAGAGGTGAAGGATCTGACCATAATGAATAGACAAGAACTCCCTGGGGCCAAGTTTTCATCTGCTAGAGAAGAAATCACTTCCTTCTTCATAAAAACCACAATCTTGATAATAATTTTACTTTTATTTTGCTCTGAAATAAAGCAGATCACATTATTGCAGACATTAATATGAGGATTTAACCTCATCCTTTCATTCATTTTAAGATCAGATCTGCTTTGGAAGGATAAAACCCAGTGATATTCAAGCCCTTTATGTTTCTATTCCACAATTTGTACATAAAACAATTCCTTGTTCTTATTCCAAACATCAACTTTCAGTGAAACACTGGAAAAGATGTTTTGAGAAAAGCAACCTGAAGACTCTCCCCCAAGAGGAGATTGAATGGATCTTGTCCCAAACAATCACCACATTTACCGCACGGTATGGCATGGGCCTTAAATGCTGCATTTTCACCCAAGTCCAAGAAGGTAATGAGGAAGACTGATAATCCTTTGGATGCTAGGAAGATACAGCCATGATACAATCAAGAACAAAGATGTAGCCAAACACACATATTTCTGATAAATGTGAGAATAAACGTGATAATTTCAGAATTACTTCTTTTTGTGAATAGGATCTTTTTTTTTTTGCAAACTTCTATTTTAAGAAGGTAAGAATATTCCTCTCCCAATTGCATCCAGATAGCTCTGGGATATCCACAAGGAGAAGATGGGGATGTATGAAATTTCTCAACTTCTGACTGGATGTTTATACCCAATCTCCCTCACACCACATTCAGTGATGCTGTCAGCATTATTTTCTAGAAACATTAAAAGGCTATATTTTAGCTCCTCTTTTCTTTAACTTCCCCACAGTGAGGCACTGCCTTGCTGGGATGGGGCCCTGTGTGCTCAAAAGAAGATGAGATCTAAGCCAGAGATTCAACCATACTGGACAGATCTCATCAGAGGAGCCAGAAAAAGAGTGTCTCCTTTCCATAAAAATATGAGACATTATTAACAAAAATCCGTACTGCTTGGTTGTTGCTTGGGTTAACAAGGACTGTGCTAGATGTTGTTGGGGTTATTGAACATCTGGTGAAGAATGGGCTACAGGACTCCACTGGAAAAGAAAATGGCAACCCACTACAGTATCCTTGCTGAGAAAAACCCATGGTCAGTAACAAAAGTCTAAATCATAGGATGCCAAAAGATGAGCCCCACAGATTGGAAGGAATCAAAAGTAGCTCCAGGAAAAATGAAATGGCTGGGCCAAAGCTGAAAGGATGCTCAGTTGTGAATGTGTCTGGAGGTGAAAGGAAAGTCACCTTGCCATCCAAGGGACCCTGAAGAGTCTTCTCCAGCACCACAAATCAAAGGCATCAGTTCTTTGATGCTCAGCCTTCCTTATGGTCCAGCTCTCACAGCCATACATGACTACTGGGAAAACCATAGCCTTGACTATGCAG
>JANHZU010026227.1:0-12532 GCA_032468055.1 Acrochordus granulatus | reverse complement strand
CGACCCCATGGACTGCATTACGCCAGGCCCCCCTGTCTTGCACTGCCTCCCGGAGTCTTCCCAAGTTCACACCCATCGCACTGACTATGCTATCCATCCATCTCATCCTCTGCCATCCCCTTCTCTCAGTGAAGACCCCCCATTAAAGCACCAGTTTCAGAGGGGAGGTCCAATCAACTGCTGGTCCTGAGGGAGGGTCTGTTCTCAAGCGGTTTGGAGGGAAGCCTCTCCAAACAGAAGGCTTGGCCAAGAACATTAGATTCAGAGGCCTTTGAGATCATCTAGTCCAGACCCAGACCCAGCACAGGGTGGATCCTGGTTTTTGAGACAACCAAAAGGCTCCTGCATCTCTTTGGGTGGGGAGAGGACTGTGCAAGCTTTGTTTTTTGGCAGGTACAGTGTCTTCAAAGAAGGCTCAAGACATGCAAGAGCTCTGTTGGTTGCCAGGCCTTAATCCAACAGGCAGAGCCTCCAGGGCAGCTCCTCCAAAGGGTAATAAGACACAGCACTCCTTTGACACTGCAGGAACCATCCGGCAATATCTGAGACACACAACTGCTTGAACCTCAAAAGCAATCTGATTGCTACTGATCCCCCAAGGGAACCCTGACCTATCTGAACTCCATTTTCCAAAGCCAGCTAAAATGTCAGGGAGGCTTAGACCAGATGTTCTGCCATGAGAATTGGAATCTAAGGGCAGCAAGCTTCCAACAGAGAGAGCAGCTGTGCCAGTGCAAAACAAGGGTCTATTGCATTGGAAAGGCTAGCTAAGAATCCAGGGATGCCATTTGCAATACCAGGCAACAAATTGGGGGGACCTGATCTCTCCTATGGGAGGAAATGATCTTCCAACCCGAGGCAGATGTTACATGGCTGCTGCTTCAAAAGAGGGAGGCTTTGAGGTTCCTGCCATCTGTGCAAATCAAGTACCAGATAGTTTCTCCTGGACCGGAAGGCAAGTGAGCTGAGCTCCACATTCCAGGAAAGAGCAGGGGAGGGTTTTCCTGCCCACCTGGATAAGGATCTTCTAAGCTAAACAAAGGAGGGGTAAGCAGGCAAGACAGCTTAATCTTAATTGTTTCATAGTTTTAAAATTGTTAAGTTATCCTTCTTGGCTGAGATGGGTGACTGTACAAATTGAATAAATAATAAATCATGGGTGTCCAATCTTTTGGCGTGCCTGGATCACAATGAGTGAAGAGGAATTGTTTTGGGCCACATATAAAATATATAGTTAATGTATATGTAATATATACATAAATAACAAACTTCCTTTATTTTTTATATTTTTTATTGCCTTGTTGGGCTGCAGGCTGGACATGCCTGAAATAAATCTTGCTGGGAGGAGGACAGCCAGAAGCTGGGCAGGTTGGGTGGGGAAAGATTGCACAAAGATCATAAAAAGCAAAATCTCAGAGAGAAAGACAAAATTGCTTCAGGATTCATCTGGCCTTCTCTGACGTGGCAGTCTCCAGGTGCCCAGAGCTAGCTGAAGGAGCCGGAGGGAGTTTGTATGGGCAGAAGAATATGCCAGGAATCTGATTTTGGCAAGACTGTATGATAACACTTTTTTTGCCAGTTTAAATTTAATTTTGTAAATTAAATTTTACAAAAGCATAGGAGAGATAAACTTCTGTAAAATGAGAACCTAGTAAATTAAATAATTTTGTTTGTATTATTTTTAGTATATTTTTATCCCATCTCTATTACTTATGGATCTTAATTATTAATTTGTTAGAAATATTTAGTTTCCCAGTAGAAAAGCAGAAATAAAATGGGAAGTTGTTAAAAAAGCTAATATTAAAGGCCATTTCTGGTGTTGTAACATAAGCCTTTGCTTGCTTTAAAATGACAAAATGATGCATAGATTTAACTGAGATTTGGCAGTGGTTTTAGATGTGTAGGTTCCCATTTTCTAAGCATGTCAGAGAAGGCTAGTTGGCCTGTTACGTGCTGGCTGGAATCAGAGCATAATAGGTGGTTTACCCTTGCTTACCTCCACTTTTGAGGGGCAGCAGAAAACAAAGACGGCTGAAGGGCTTAGCATTTCCAAAGCTTTCTGTTCCTTTCAAATCCTATTCATCTTTGTGCCTTTTCCAAACTCTGGTTTCTCTTTGGCACCGCATGAGCCAAAATCTGGCCTTGGACAAGAGGCAAAGTTTGTGGGTTTCTCTCTGCATGGCATATTGTGAATTCACAGCCTTCCACTCAATCCTTGGGAATGTTTGTGGGTCCTCAGTTTCTTCCTCGCTGGCACAAAGGCATCTTTCGCTCCATGCCCTCTTCATGCCCAGACTCCAGGCTGCCTGTGAGAGAGTGCATGATTCTGCTTAGGGCTGAGTCCAAGACCATTATTTTTGGATGGGGGAGAACCTAACTCTCTCCTGGAAAACATTTCATTAGGATAAAGGAGGTCCTCAAATTACAACCGTGTGTTTAGTGACTGTTTGAGAAGTGCTGAAAAAAGTTACTTTCAACTGGGCTTCTCACTTATGACCATCGCAGCATCTCCACAGTCACATGATCACAATTCAGGCATTGGAAACTGGCATATACTGTATTTATGATGGTCACAGTGTCCTGGAGTCACATGATTGCCATTTGTGACTTTCCTAGCTGACTTCTGATAAAGTCAATGGGGAAGTTGGATTATTTAAGGACCACATAATTCATTTAAGAACAGTGATTTGCTTAACAACTATAACAAAAATTGTAAAATTTTATAGTAAAATTGGGCGCAGCTCACTTAACAATTACCTTGTTTAGCAAAGGAAGTTCTGACGCCAATTGTGGTTGCAAGTCAAGGAGTACAGTTCATGTGGGTTCCACTGCCTGAAAGAAGTCCCTTCTGATAAATAGCCTGAACTACTTATTTTCATCACTGACTCTCCCGCCCTCTGGGGCAATGAGCATCGCCACTCCTCTTCTGCAGGGTAGCCTTTCTGAGGTCTTCCCTTCTGTTGTTTAAACATACGCACGCCTTGGGCCTCCAGGCCCTTTGCATCTTGGGCACAGTCCTTCTCTGAACATGTTGCTGCCCTTTGAATGGTGGGGCCCAGAATTGTTCCCAGGAACCCAAGTGGGGCCTGACCAGGGCAGATGAGAATGGGACAATGACTATGCCCTGCCATTAACCCCTGCTAAGATAGGCTTGTTGGCACTAACCCTAACCCCAGCTTGGTTCATCTGCAACCTCAGGAGTGCCCTCCCCAACAAACCCTCCCCCGGGTTCCCTCCTCATAACTACATCTGCCCTCTCGGGGTGGTGGTCAGCCCTTCACAAGAGACCCCGCTCTCGAGGGCCTGGCCAGGGATGCTCCCAGCACCCCGCATCTCCTGCCTGTAAACTACCCGCTCCGGGCAAAAGCGAGCCGGTGTCTGGATCTGGTTCATCTCGCTGTCCAGGATCTCCCCCACTTTCGCTGCCCAACTGCACGCGTGAGGCTCCTCCGTGCCCGGCGCTGCGCTCTGCCCGAGGGCTGCGACGGTTGGCGAGGCGGGGGCAGCCCCCGAGGGCGCCCCGACCGGCCTGCAACAGCCCAGCCCCCCGCCCCACCGCGAAGGGAGTCCCTGCAGGGCGGGGCGGTGGGGTGGTTCCTCCCCACGGGAGCGCACGTGGCCCGGAGCGGAGGCTCGCCGGGCGTCTGGGCGGGCGGCGATGGCCCCGTGGCTGCGCTCGGCTGGGCTGGTGGCGGGCTCGGCGATGGCCTTCGCGGCCCTCCGCTGGGCGGTGAGCCGCTGCCCGCTGCCCGCCCACGTCCGCCGCGACGCCACGCGCACCTGGCGCTGGAGGAACCTGCTCGTCTCCTTCGCGCACTCCGTCGTGGCCGGCCTCTGGGCCGTCGTCGGGTGAGCCGGGCGGGAACGAGGGCGCCCCTGGCCGTGCACAGAGCGCCCGGGATGGGGCACTTCGGGCTCTCCCACGCGGCGGGTGGCCTACACCTCTCAATCCCGCGGGGCCGCTGCTGCGCCCCCCACCCGGTCTGGGAACGCGCCG
Organism: Acrochordus granulatus; assembly: GCA_032468055.1. Taxonomy (NCBI): domain Eukaryota; kingdom Metazoa; phylum Chordata; class Lepidosauria; order Squamata; family Acrochordidae; genus Acrochordus; species Acrochordus granulatus. Next base: position 8,535 of record JANHZU010026227.1, on the reverse strand, counting down.
GAGCAACGATCGCCGCCGCCTCGCTGGAGACTTCGAAGCGGGGCCCCGTTTCCTCTTGGGGAAGAGACGGGAGGGAAATGAGCCCAAAGGTGCTCTTTGGACGTGCTGGAGTTGGGGGGGGGGTTGTAGCTCATCTTCACAGCTGGGCTCGCTTTCTCAAGCTGCCTCTTTACTCCTTGCCAAGCCTTTGAACCTGCTGCCAAGTTTGGGGTGTGGGAGGGCTGGAAAAGACCCGGGAAAGGATTAGGGCCCCCCTCCTCTAAAATTACTTGCTGGCCTTGTCCTTCCCGCCCACTTTCTGCTGACCCACCGGGGATTCTCCTGCACTCAGGATGTGGCAGCTGCCGGGAGCCTTGGATGACCCAGTGCAGACCTCCTCCCCTTCAGCTCACCTGTTGCTGTGCTTCTCTTCAGGTAAGGGAAATATTAAAGCGGGGGAGCACCCTTTGCTGTCTGCTTCTGAGAGAGCTGTGAGGGCAATGGGGGGCTAGCCAAGGGCTCTTCTGGGGGCTTTTGCATTTCACAGAGACAGCCAGCCTGGAACACTTAAGCCCACCATTGAGTCCTGCCACCATTAAGACTTTTCTGTGTATAAAAGATCAAAAGTCCTATGCCAGGGCTGTTGGGCATCCCTGCCTGGAGCATTGAAGGAAATGGGCTACAAAGGTCACCCACCGAATAAACCTCTAGCATGGCCTTTAAAATATAGTGAGTGGCTTTGGTGGCTCTGCTGTGAGCAGCCCACGTTGCTGCTGTTGTGCTCTGGCAGTGTTCCTATTCACACGAACACAATGGAGGTATTAAATAATTTTGTCTGCTGCATTTCTTGGGTCACTACTCTCCAGATAAACTCCCAGATTCCTCCACCAGCTCTGAGCTTCATTGTTTTCAGTAGAGATGGGAATACTGGGCATCCCCTTCCCTCCGCTTTGGGATTGAACTACCTGGGGCTTTTTAGCACAGCAGCCTTCTATGCTGAAAGTTGGCAAGGGAGGCCAAAAGCCAACTTCCTCATCCTCTCCTAGGTTCAACCACCCTGGCAGCTGTTTCCTATCACCACGGCTGCTGAAGTTGGATTGAGGCAGAAGCCTGTCTGGCAAGGCCTTTTGGCTATTTGGCCAAGAGAGCCAGGTTGGTGGAATGGCTGAAGGCCCTGGGCTAGAAAGTAGGAGACCCGAGTTGTTGTCCTGCCAGCTGGTAATTGAGGGCCTTTGCCTCTCGCTCAGCCCAGGAAGAAAGGAAGGGCAAATCATTTCTGAAAGAAAAAGACCAAGAAAATTTCATGGATTTATCCAGATAGTGGCCCAGAGTCAAGACTGTGACACTGAGAGAGAGAGAGAGAGAAACCTGAAGGAGAAGGCAAGGAAACCCGTTTAATGGGGCTTCCCTCCATTCTTGAGAGCCAGAAAATTTGGAGTGGGTGGGTATCAATTGGATCCACTCTTTTCTACAAATAGCTGCCCTGCTGATTTATTAAAACTTATTTATTAAACAAATTTATACAGCTGCCCAATTCACACATAGGTGACTCTGGGCAGCTTACAACAATTAAAAAATTTAAAGGATCCACTATAATTGTAAACCACCCAGAGTCAGTGATTGAGACGGGCAGCTATAGAAACTGAATTAATGAATAAAAGGTAATATAACATGTAAATCTGGGCATGCCTTCCTCTGAGGATGGGCTGCTGCTCTGCTTGTTGTTGTTTAGTTGCCCAGTTGTGTCCGACTCTTTGTGACCCCATTGACTATAGTATGCCAGGCCCCCCATCCTGCACCACCTCCCGGAGTCTTCCCAGGCCCATGCCCATCACACTGACTGTGCTATCTATCCATCTCATCCTCTGCCATCCCCTCCTCCTCTTCCCTTTGATCCTTCCCAGCAGCACGGTCCTTTCTAATGAGTCCTCTCTGCGTTATGTGGCCAAAGTACTTGAGTTTCAGCTTCAGTATCTGTCCCTTCTGCTTGCTTCTAGGTTATTTCATCCATGACTCCCTTGATATCATCGTCTGCCGCCAGTCCAGGGCCTCCTGGGAGTATCTGGTCCACCATGCTGTGGCAAGTAGTGGGGGCTGTAGGGCAGGGCCCAGGATGAGGGATGACCTGCTGTATTACAGGTAGTCCTCAAATTATGATTGTAATTGAACCCACAATTATGGTAATAAGTCATGACAATTGTTAAGCAGGTTATCGTGACCATGCCCAAATGTAAAACTTTTTTTGCTGCAATGATTAATCATTTTTTTGCTGGAAATATCAAATTGCTGACAAAATGTTGTAAATTGCAGTCGCTTGACCATGGGATGGTGCAAACAGCCATAAATGTGGGATGGTTGCTGAGAATCCAAAATGTGATCTTTGCCAGTCCTTGGGAGAGGACTGCCCTGGTTGCTGACCCTCCCAAAATACTGTCATATGACCACGGGGGCCCCAGCCATCAGAACTTTGAATGTGGGACATACATAGTTTTTTCAGGATCCATTATAACCTTGAATGGTCACTAAGTGACTAGTCATAAGTCGAGGACTACCTGTAGACTGAGCCAGTAGGTAAACAGTAAAATCTGTTATTTTCCTTCGGCCCACAAGTGCAGATCCTTAGAGAGGTGCTTCCAACAGCAGAGTGATCCTTTTCCCCTGTGTGAACCCTGCCAGGGGGTAGCCCGGCCATACCTGAAGGCTCCATTCTGTGGGCTGTTCTGCTTTGTTTGGCTCAGGTGGAGAGAGACAGAGGGACATGGGGCACTGCTGAACACTTCCCCTGTTCAGGGATTTGTGTCCGGAAGCAGAAAGGGGTTCTGAAGGTGGTTCTGGATTCACTTCTGGCCTCTGCTAAGGTCTTTGCAATCGCAGAGGGGGAAAATTGGGGTACCCTGTTGCAGGCAGAACTGAAAATCATCCAGCCATTTGATTTTACTATTTTTAGCCTGCCTTTATTGTATTTACAAATAACTCAAGGTGGCAAACATACCTAATCCTCCTTCTTCCTCTTCTATTTCCTTTTTATCTTATCATGCCTTTCATTTCTCTGTCTCCTCCTTATGCCTTCCTTGTGTTATGGATAGTTTGTTCACCCCCAAATGGCTGGGTATGCTTTTAGGTTAGGCAAACCTTCTCCAGAGTTGGCTCTTTTCTGCTTGTTTGAAAGCGATTGTGCTTTTCAGGTGAAGACTCTAATACATGATACATGTACATGTGATTACCTTTCATTATTATTTCTTGGGGTTCATTTTATTAATTTATTTATTAGATATTTATCCCATCTTTGTTACTTTATAAGTAATTCAAGGCAGTAAACATACAATCCTCCTCCCTTTTTCTATTTTCCCCACAGTAACAACCCTGTCAGGTGGGTTGTGCTGAGAGAGATGGACTGACCCAAAGCCACCCAGCCGCTTTCACGATTGAGATGGGAATAGAACTCACTGTCACCAGGTTGCTTGCCTGGTGCTTTAATCACTAGACCAATCATGCTCCTGTTTTCCCTTGCTCCCTCCCAGCCCAAATGAGGCATGTCAGGGTGGGAAAGTTGAGGGAAGCTGAGTGAGGAAATTAGTTTCCCAGCCCCAGAGAGAACCCAAGATGCGAGAGAGGTTTTTGAGAGCCTGAAGTACCTTGAAATATGCCAGCAGTGGAACAGGCATGTCCTCTGCAGCTCCAAAAGGTGAGGAAGCCAATTTAGGCAAAAGTTAGGACAGCCCAAAAGAGGGAAGGGATCTTCCTTTTTCTGGAAGGGTTTGAGCCAAGGCTGGACAGGGCAAGAGGAGTTGGTGCCCCCAGGATTAGGCCTGATCAATTTTGGAGGCATTTTGTGCCTCCCTGAGTGCCAGTCTGTGGCTGCTTCTGACCTCCACTTTGATCTACCCCTTGCAGGCTACATCAGGTTTACTCTCTGGGATCTTCCTGAATCGGTTTGTGGCGGCCGGGCTGCTCTCCATGTTTGTGGAGGTGAGCAACATTTTCCTGACTATGCGGATGATGGTGCGCCTGGGCAACCTGCCTCTGCAGGCCTTTTATGAGGTCAATAAGTACGTCAATCTCGTGGCCTACGTCCTCTTCCGCTTGGCCCCCCAGGCATACCTGACTTGGTACTTTGTGTGCTATGTGGAGATACGAGGCCAGGGTGCCTTCCTCATGGTGAACCTGATACTGTTGGACACCATGATCCTGATGTACTTCTCACGCCTGCTGCGCTCTGACTTCTGCCCAGGCACCCGGCAGCTGGGCTCTGACAACGAGAAGAAGTTCCTGATCGATTGAAGTCCCAAGTGCCATGAAGTGGAAAGGACAGAAGTGGGGTCCTTTGTCTGACTGCAGTGCTGCCCATCCTCAAAGGAGGCTGGACAACCAGGGATTCAGTCCACAGTTTAGCCTGGGACTCTGCTGGGCCTTGTTCCAGGACAAAGGGTCAAGAGCAAGCCTGGCCTGAGCTCAGGACACAACCGCAAGAAAGGAAGAGGAAGTATCGGCTGGATTTTTGGTCTGGAGTTTGGAAGGGGAGAAAGCAATTATTTCATTCATTAAATCTGTTTGCAATCTGAACCCACCTAGCCAAGGTGCTCCTTGCAGGGAAAGAACCCGTCCAGTGCAATGCAAAATGACCCAGCCTTGGGAGAAGGAGATATTCCAAGCCAGGAGATGGGATCCTGGTTGCATGCTCCTGGGGAGAAAAGGCTACAACAGGGGAACCTGGGACCTTTGTGGCTGTCTTATTTCAAATCAACTCATTGCTCAGTTTAGATCAGGGGTGTCCAACATAGCTGGCTGAGGAATCCTGGGAGTTGAAGTCCAAACATCTTAATTGCCAAGGTTGGATATCCCTAGTCCAGATGAAGGGCAGATAATTGAGGCTTTCCAAAGGGTTGCAATTGGATTCCGATCAATACCAGCCACATGGCTCCTGGCAGGACATTTAGCACATCTGGAAGGGGTTAGGATTCATGAACCAGCCACCACCTCTGCCTCATGGCCATCCAGCCTATCCTGAAAAGATGAGTTGAATGCTGCAGGGGGCATTAGATGGCAAGGCAAGCCAAGCCAATGAATGCTGTCCTTTGAGCCAGGTACTGCCTCTTCCCTGTTGCAAAATGTGTGCAGCCCAGGGTTTGCCTGGACAGTAGGCTAAAAACGTGGAATAAAATGCTTTTCAAAGCTGACCACACTACCTGCTCTGTCTCAACATGCTTCTTAGGAGGAGGGTAGCCAAGGCAAGATTCATGTATGCTACAAGAAGCACAGCTAGATGGCCTCCAAACAAAGCTGGATAGTCACATATCTTGGGGATGGTGTAATTAATCCTGCAGTGCGCAAGAGTTGGATTTGATCACCTCTGAAGTCCCTTCCAATGCTATGGTTCCCTCTGCTTGGAAAGAAGTGTGCATAGGGTGCCAAACAAAAAATGCAGACATTCAGAAGTTTTTGGTATTTTTACAGCCCTGAAAATGGGGCAGGGAAGCCTCCAGAGAAAAGGAAAGGTGCTATTTTGAAAGAGGTGAGATATTGGATGAGGCTGGAATCAAGGCAGGGCTGCTTTCCTGCTTCTTGGCCCTAAAATCAGTCCTGAAGTGGACAACACAGTGAACATTTGAGGGCCAACCTGGGATTGGTGCTGACTGTTGCCAAAAGAACAGATCATCACAACTTGGGGATGGGCAGGGAGCATAGTGGACCCTTGCAGGAGCCCTTTGGATCTTGCCATCACCCCTCAACAACAGCCTTGGGATCTGCACTCAAGGGGGATTGGGCCGCCATAAACTCCTCCAGACTGCAGATTTAGAACGAGCCTGACAACATCGCGCAGACCCAAATCCTGTAATTTGCAAAGCTTGTGAAGATGCTTTTTCCCATCCCTCCCCCCATCCATGGAATCCCTCTTCCATTATCCACAGCCACCTTTGTGACCCTTCTCTGAAGTCATTCTCATTTCTCCATCATCCACCTTACAAGCTTTTCTGATAGACTGTAGTCCAAGCATGCAAAGGGTACCAGGTTGGGGAATGGAGCTCCATATTCCTGAAGGCATCCAAACTGGTTGCCTGGAAAAGCTCCTGGTCAATAGACTCCTGCTGAGTAAGTCAGGAATTAGTCATGAAAATTTCCCACAACCAGAAGTAGGTTTTGGCTTGTGGGTGAGGATTCAACTGGCTCTCTGCCTTCTCCAACCAGGAAGCAGATTGAAGATAAAATACCAAAACTCTTCAGTCATAGTATCAATGATGCTGACATAAGATTAACATAATATTGCAATGACGTTGGTGCTTCCCTGTATGTTGGAGGCTTTAGACTTGAACCCTTTTCCAAGGGGGGAAGGGTTGAGCCACCCAGCAAGGTCTTTCTCTATGGCCCAAAGGAAACTGGCCACATTGTTCATTCATATTATTAAGTATATTAGAAGGTAGAATACAAATAGTGTAATAGTTGGAGATGGTGAGCAGCAGCTGTGGGCTTTTGTGACCTGCACATTCAAAGCTTAATGACAGTGGTCTTTATTTTCAACAAGATCCTAATTGAAAGGTTTTGAGATTTAAAAATTGAAAAGCAGGCAGCTGTACATAAAAGATTTGAATATCAGGAGAAAAAGCCCCCATGTTCATTTTGTCAGACCGCTGCTTGGTGAACCATACCCAACAACACCAATTGGCAAGGCTGGAAACATGGATTATATTGGCTATTTTAGCACAACGGGTCAATTGGCTGCAAACATTAGGCAAGTGCTACAACACCGCTTCAGGGTAAAGCCAAAACCATCTCAGTGACCTGCTTGCTTAGCTGCAGGGCTGGGAGGGGACAAGAGAAGGAGAGGTCTGGAAAAGAGAATTGCTCTGGCGTGGAACCAAAAAGACCAAGTTCCCTCATTTAGTTGGGGGGCAAAGGAAGATTTGATTCACCTGGGGGCTTTTAGGGTAGAAATGCTTTTGGGGAGGGGGCAGAGGGGTAGGAAACCCTGCCTGTCATCCAAGGGGTCCGCCTTCTGCCGGAGAGCAGATTTCAGCAGGCAGAGTGGAGAAAACAGTGTGCAGGCCAGTTATCTTTGCCTAGTCTCCCCAGGACCCTTTTTGCCCTCTCCTCTGAGAAAGCAGCAGCGTTGAAGGACCCCCTGGGTCTGAGAAGAGAAGGGTCTTGCCCACACTCCAGTGGGTCTCTCCAGGAGTTTTGGTAGTTCAGCCGGATTTCTCCACTTTGGCCTTTCTGGGTTGGGAGAAAGCAAGCGAACGTTTGCATGGGCATCGTGGCAGGCCCTGGTCTCCTTTGCCCTCCCCGGGGTGGGGGAGGTGGGGCGGGGACATTCAGTTCCCTCACTGCCTCACTCATCAGACCAGTCCAGTCAGTCTGGCTTCCCCTCACCACCACCTCCCTGCACCACCCCCAGATGAGCTCTCAGCTCCCTGGGATTGGCTGCAGAGTGGTAAATGCAGAACTGGGAAGGCTGCAAAATGGGCAGACCTCTCCGCACACGCACACCCCTCCCCCAGTGGAAGAGTTGGGGCTGGTTAGGAAGGAACCCAAGGGAGGGGGTAAGAGCTGCTAGAGTTGTCCTATCTGTGAGATGAGCAACATATAAATTTAATGAATAAATGAAAGTTATTTATTAAAGACACAGGTGTACAAAATGATGGAGGGGGGGCGGGAAAGGAGACTTTCCCCCTCCTCCTGCTGGACCAACATTCTGCTGGGGGGAGCGATTGGCTGCCACCATTCAGCCTGTTTGCCATCAGCCAGAACCTGCCCTCCCGGATCTGAAGCAGAGATCCCCAACTCTGGGAGAGCTGGAGCCCTTTCCTGCTTTGGGGCCAGCCCAGCTTCTGGTTTTGAATGATGTTGTCACCACCAGATTCCTGACCTCTTTTGCCACCGCAAACCATCCTGGCTCACCTCCCACCCACTAGGTCAGCCTGAGACCTGGCAAGCTTCAGGATTGGTGCCCAGACTCACTCAGAGGAGGACTCTTAGAGAGGTTTTGCCCTGGCAGATTCCAAGGTGGGCAGGGACACCTCCAATGAAGCTGGCCCTTGGCCATTACTGGGATTTCTTTCCTTCTTTGTGCAAATGACGTAAAAAGCAGGAAAACAAAGAGTAAAAGCATCCATGCTAAAATTGTTGGGCCATTTTTAAGGATGTTAAGGAGGAAAGGGAAGGCTTAATGCACATATGTGGTTCCTTCTGATGCACTAAAAATGCCCTAAATTGCACCAACTATAGGGGCCTACAAGGCAGAGGCAAAAATGTCAAGAAAGTGTAATGTGCATTGTACATAAAAACAGATAATGTTCTCCATACCTTCCTGGCTGCCATTTTGGCCCTTCTGACCACATCTCGAAGATGCCCATGGCAGACCAAAATGGATGATTTTACTCTTTAAGTATATTCTTTTTTCTTTCTTTCCTTCTTTCCTCTTTCTCTCCTTTTTCAATATTACTTTGTGTTTTATCATTATGAAGAGTATATTGGGAAGAGATTGTTGAGGATGGAGCTACCGGGCAGTAGAAGGATGATGTGAGAAAGGATATGCAGGAGCTCAGTGTGACTGAGGAGGAT
>JANHZU010026212.1:0-12534 GCA_032468055.1 Acrochordus granulatus | reverse complement strand
AGTAGGCATTCCTTAAGCTGGTAAATGCAGACATCTCAGATATATTTTCATTTTTTCCCCAACTATTTTATTAAAACTTTGTATAAAACAATAACAGATAATAGAAACCAAGAAAGAAAGAAAAAGAATTACAAGAAAAATATATAAAGGGAAAAAAAAGCTCTCTCCCAAGAAAATGACTCGCTGTCCTCTCCTTGGCAAGTATAAACAGATCCCTAATCACTCCACCTTCCCTGAGCTAACAAATATAAATATAAAACTCTTCATACCATAACCCATTTCTTAATAACAGGCAAAACAAATAAGTAACATTTTTTTTCAATCTAATTACCAGCAGAAGATCTATAAACAAAAAGGTAAAATGTTCCCCTTTCCAGTCATGTTGGACTCTAGGGAGCAGTGCTCATCTCTGATTCACAGCTGGGGAAGGCAGCATTATCCAATGGCGGTTCTTTGGCCATGAATGACTATATGCCGAGGCGCACAGATTGCTGTTACCTTTCCCACTGAATTAGGCAATACCTATTTTTCTACTTGCATTTTTTTTTTTGCTTTCAAAGTGCTAGGTTGGGAGGAGCTGGGGCAAATAATGGGAGCTCATCCTGTTGTATGGCAAACTGATCTTCAAATTGACAAGACCAGGGTCTTAACTGCTAGACTGCTGCAGCCCCCTCAAAAGAATCCAGACAGAGCTCTAAAATTTTAACATTAATACATATAATTAACATTATTAATTACTCAACATTCCACATCTTGCTTCCTAATGATAACAACATTTCATTTTAAAGTCATGAAATGGTCCCAACATCCGAATATAGCTTTCCCAAATGTCTTTTCAACAGTACTACTTATAGAGGCTGTGGAAACAACATGGGGTAGAGGGACTGGGTTTCTAGAAGAACATTTACTGATTTTTTAATGTCCAACAAGAAGTTGGAACTGAAAATGCCATCTCATTACAAATTCTGTTTTTTTTTTCCTCCTAAACTATGAATGGAAGTCATGTTCAATACACAGACAAACTCATCTTCCTCCTTCTGGATTATCATTTTTAATGTTTCATCCTGTTCTCTCTTTCATTCATTTCTTTCATTTCACTCTCTTTCATTCACTTGCACACACACAAATAATCTGTCAATAAAAATGCTAAATATTATAAAGGATGTTTAAAATGAGTTGGAGGGAGAGAAACTGTTAGTGCATAAGCCCAACAGATGTTTGTAGGTTTTGGAATGAAATTGCTTTTCTAACTGATTATTTATAGACATTATCAAATTTGGAGAATTGAAGTGGATTAAATTTTTTTCTTAAGAGTTGCATCTGCTCAGGAAGAGGAGGAAGAGGAGGAGAAATACATCCTCTTTAACCTCACTTGATGAATTAGTTAGAGCTTTGATAATAGAAACTTGGATGATCACAGGAAACACATTTGGAGGTATTAATATTGCTGTTTAAGATGCAGAAGGAGAAAAAAAGAACTTAAAAGCACAAGTTAATTCCTTTTCCCATCAGTCCAAATTCTGAGCAGAATTATGGTTGTTGTTATTCAGTTGCTAAGTCATGTCTGACTCTTTGCGATCTCATGGGACTGAAGTATGCCAGGCCTCCCTGAACTGCTGCCTCTCAGAGTTCAACCAAACCCATGCCTGTTGTGTCCACAATGCTATCTAACCATCTCATTCTCTGCTGTCCCCTTCTACTTTTGCCTTCAAACTTTCCCAGCATCACAGTCTTCTCCAATGAGTCCTCTCTTTACATTAAGTGGCCAAAGTATTTCAGCTTCAGTATCTGTCCTCCCAATGAACAATCAGGGTTGATTTCCTCTAGGACTGACTGGTTTTATCTCCCTCCTTAATGTCTGACCTGTTCTGATTTTGCTCTTCTTCCTTCACAAATGGAATGAATGTTTGGCTCTACAGTACATAAAGCATGACTGAAATAGATTTCCACTGAAGATCTTAGAATACAAATAAGCTAGTGTTTGCCTGAACTGCAGACTGTTTATTCTAGATCTTTTAAAAAATTAACTATAGCTGGCAAAATCTTGATATATTATTCTAATCAGTTGAGTGTAATCCATTGCCTAATTCTACAGGTTGCTTTTCATGAGACAAGTTAAAATTTATGATGAGAATTTTCTCTAGGAGAAAAGACAGGGAGGAAGAGAGAAAAAATGGGACCACAGAAAAGATCTGCCCAATGGAGAGGTGCAATCCAGGCTAGATTAACTCAAGACAGTGCAACTTTCAATAGAACAAAACAAACAAACAAAGAAATCTTTCCATTATATTCACAAATGCACAGCTTGGCTGATATGTGTCTTTTATATGATGCAAAAACTTATAAATATGCACTTGAAGATCAGATCAGATAGATGGGAGGTTTTTCTCAATATTCATATTGTATATATTTTCTAAGTTTCTGAAGTGCTAAAATCCTTTTCAAGTACACACTTCTGGGATCTATAGAAACACTTGTTATTTTCATGCCAGCAATTTTCAGAATTACCAAATGATTCTATGAAGCCAATAGCAGCAAACTGACTGTGATGCATTAGGACTTCTAGCCATGCTACTGTTTGCTAAACAAGTTATCAGTATCTTGCTCTGGTATAAAGTACCTACTGATCACCATTAAACCCAAATGGCTAAAAGTACCTACTGATCACCATTAAACCCAAATTAACCATATAAACTGGATTATGAACCTGCTCGTATCAAAACAAGGGATAGGTAAAATTATTTTTCACACATAAAGACCATGTCTTCTAATCTACTATGTCACATGGCCAGGATAAAGATACTTTAAATTGATTTTGCTATAAAAAAGGCTTATATTTGATACACGGTAATCACTCAATTTATTGCATAATGGCTTTAACTTTTGACCATCTGCTAGTCAGAATTTTTATATATTTGAATGTTTCTAGTTCAGCTTCCTAGGAGAAGTGTAACAGAGAAGATCAAACTACTGCTGTGGTCCCTGAGATTTACCTACAAGTCCATAACAGATATTTGATTAATGCCTTTGAAGGTAGCATGCATCTAGCTAGTCTTCTAACACAACAGTGGGAGTAGCAACATCATAATTTCTCCTTTTTATATTAAAGGAACATACTTGATTGTCTTGGAGGAGCTTTTCAGACTCATCTTTTTCTATTGATCTAACAATGCAAGGTGAAATAAATGCCAAAATTGGTTCCTTTTTTTAGTCTGACTTATTAGCCTAACAGATTAAAGCTATGGTAAAGATCTTTGTTCGAATCTTTTACTCTACTAGCTTCCATCTACTGGCTTTAACTATTTTTTGTTATTTCCATTTATGTACTGTTTCTATGGTCATAGCTGAACAAATACGTATTTTTTTTCATTAAAAATATTAGATTACTCTCAATTAAGGGCATCATAAGCGAAAATGCCTTCAATGGAAATAAGAATAAATATGTCAAATATGAGTTTCTAGTGCCAGGCAACAGAGACCTGGACTGATGAAGCACACAATACTTATTTCTGAAAGTAGAGTGCTACAATATTCAGGGTCCTAGCCTCCATAATAACAAGGGGGGATAGGATTTTTACTTGTGCTTACTTCTATAGACTTTGCAGCCACAGAGGGGGAAGGTTGGTATATTTCTTTGAGACAACCAATCATCTCATCGTCTTTGCCTGATGCAAAGTACTGTATGTAGCATAGATTATTTTTTCCTTGATCTAAGTACTTGTGGAAACCTTTTTTTTTTAATCGATGACATTTTGTATTCTTCCCAACATTCCCCCATCTTCTGCCAAGTCCCTTTTACCTTATTTATTTATTAAATTTATATACTGCTGAGATTTATATGTCTTGCTATGTAGGACAACTTTAGGTGGCTAAACTATGTTGGCTTTTGTTCATCTCTCCCTTCCAGTTCCCTTCCTGAACTATTTTACCAAACTTGATTGTAGCACTCTTAGTTTGGTGAGTGGCCTAATATCTTTATCCTGCTTTTTTAAATGAAGTAAAATAACCCCAGATATTCTTATTGTCCAAGAAGGGGAATCCCAGAATGACCTTATTGGAACAGAAAATGAATCAATTAACAGTATGAACTGAAATGAAGAGTATATTACTTGGCATATTGTATGATAGCAACTTGTTTTATAATTAATCATTTAGTATCTAAACAAAGCTATAAGTGGTAAAATTTTCCCCTGCCAGTCATGTCTGATTCTAGGGGGCAGTGCTCCTCTCATTTCATAGCCGAAGAGCCAGTGTTGTCCGAAGACACTCCCATGGTATTGTGGCTGGCATGACAATGCACCAAGGTGCATGGAATGCTGTTACTTTCCCACCAATTTAGGCAGTATCTATTTATCTACTTGCATTTTGCATTCTTTCAAACTGCTAGGTTGGCAGGAGTTGGGGCAAATAACAGAAGCTCACCCTGTTACATGGCCCCTGGTTCTCAAACATGGACTGCTGACCATCCAGCCAACAAGCACAATGTCTTAACTACTAGGCCACCATGCCCCCAAAAATATAGCCATCCTGGTGCCATATTAGCAAAACTTTTGTTTAAGTGGTTATGAAACAATGGAAATCATTTACACAATAATAACAAAGCAGAAGAAAGTAAAGTGAGAAAATAATCAGATGTGAAGCAAAACATGGATTTTTTTACAATATATATTTACTTTCTTCATCAGTTCTGTGATCCTGTGGCATGAGCTTGAATTGAAATCAGACTTATCCTACATTCTTTGTTTATTATGTCAAGAGCATTATAAGGTTCAGTAAATTATGGGACTGGTTATAACAAAATCATGACTGGGATTGTTAACTCTCAGCTTCAGCATTTATTGCAGTTGTATTTTTTTTCTAACGTACACACATAAACACATCACACAATGAGAAACAACAGCCTCAAGATCCCATTGTAGCAATGCAAGCTGAAACCAGTGCCTTCTAGAGCCTAAGGAAGCCCTACCTCTAAAGGAAATGGGACTTCCTGTTACCCTAAACTATGCTAACAAGCCTGTAGGCTTGTCATCTTCTGTGGGAATTAAAGAACTACCAATCATGGAAACTGTCATGAAATGGAAATAGAAGTCAATGTTACATTTTCTGAATATCTTAGCTGAATTTCTGGGCTCATATTTCCACAGTGTAATAATGCACGTAAATTGCTTTGCTGTTATACTTGCTCAAAACATAGGACACACATATCTTATACAAGGAAAATCTCCATCCTATCCTCTTCTTATCATCTTAAAACAACTTTGCAAAATACTATAAATAAGGAGTCACTGAAGCATCATGGTGAAGAGGGATAATTCTACTGTCCTTTGCAAGGCTTCTTTTAGAGCTCCAACTATATGGGCCAATTCTTATATTTAATAGTTTATAACCATATAGAATTTGTACAAAACCTGGGCATAGGTTTTTATTGAATGATAATGATGGCTTTATTTTGGAAGGTCATTATAAAGATTTTGGAAAAGTGAATTGCTTCTGAACACCTGAGCACCACTGTATGTTTATTAATATTGCTAAATGAAAATATTATTGAATTTTTAGAAAGACTGTAAAGATGGAGCTGTTCCATAGGGCCTTGAAGCTGAACTGTTGTTGCTGTTTGGAGCTGGGGTTATCATCAGGGTTCAAGAGTGTTACATTATGTTGAATATTGGTTTTATTTTGATGTTCTGTTTTTAATGATATCATGAATCACTGGGAGTTGATCCTGATGATAGCGGTGTATATATTTAAATGAAACCATAGATATATTCCACAGTAAAGGCAGTCATGAGGTTAGCTTCCTTTTGGTGAAAATAATATCAAATACTGGTATACGCTTACTAATAGATATATTTACATGATGTGTTCAAGCAAATAATAATGTTTATCAGTCCCCCTCTGCAAAATTCTCTGTGATTAGCCAGCACCAACTTTTGTCCTTTTCAGCCACGTACAAAACTCCTAAATTGTTTGTGGAGCACATGGAGTACATACATCTAATAGTTAATAGCCACTTCAAAAGCCATTTAGACAGCATGTTCTGCTAATGAAAAGCCTTAAGTGAAGATAATTTGGTATATTCCAAAGATATTTAAGTGAAGATAATTTGGTATATTCCAAAGATATTTAACTGAATTAAGTACTCACATTGCCTGAAGCCTTCACAGCTCAAGCTGTGAATTTAAAAAGGAGACAATATCTCCAACAAAACGAACTAGTTAATCTTCATGGCAACCATACTTCTGCTGAGAAGGCTACTTCACAAAGGCAACTGGGAAGTACTGAGTTGATAATTTGAACATGAACTGAAAATTATGAAAAAAGTGTCAGGGATCAGGGATTGTCAGGGATTAAAAAGAACTCTAAGATACTTCTTCAAGATATCGTGTGACGCCTAAAACTGCTCAATAACAGCAGGATTTTGAATGTCAGAAAAATGAAAAAGTGGCGAAGATAGTGATGGAATGGGCTGCTTGAAGATTGCCACATTTTCCTGAAGATCTTTCTTGCAGTGATACAATCACAAACCGCTCTTTTTCCTTGGGAGCAATTTTTCTCAATATTTTACATCCGGACTCTAAAAAAAGAGACAGACTTCTAAACTCAATGGGATGCCTCTTTCTCTCCCATTTTTTATTTAATACAGTCAGGCACAATCTCTGTCTAGTGATTTAATAATAGCTGTACAGCTAGCCTTCCAATTTGGACACTGCATCGTATTATGCATGCAAACGTGTAAAATAGATTTTTGTTCTTAATTATATCTCTTGCAGTCAGTACAGTATTTTTTTATCTGCCTTGCCTTTCACTTCTGGATTTATTTTGTCCACATTTTATATGGGATAGGATTACCAGTCCAAATTGTTTAACAAATATAAGTTCTGAATTTAAGGTTAAAACATTGTGAAAATTCTATTCAATAAAATTACCTCTGGGACTGCCACAGGAATATGTTATAAAACTAAAAAAAAGGGCTGAATAAATATAGTGAGAAAAAGCAGAAAAAAAAGCAGAAAAACCCTCATTCTTTGGCAACTGAAAAATGAAATGAGAGTTTTCTTATCCTTATTTTATGCTTGTCAGAAAGGAAAGTAGCATATAGGTTCACAAAATCATTTTACCACATATTCACTAGTATCCATACTTTCTAAATATGGCTTCACCAGATCTTACTATTTGTCTATTTTCAACAGAAGAATTTTATACAATAATAACAATAATAAACTTATTCTGCCATTTGAGAGAAGGTAGCAGTTGTCTGACACAGCTGACCCGAAGTGCTAAGATGGCAGAAAATTGGTAATTACCTAATTTTTATTGCCAGGAAGAGAAGAGGCAAATGTAGGATTTTCTACACTGGATAGCATAGCAAAATAACATGGTTAGTTTTGTTTACTTTCATTTGGACACATTTCTTTCATTGGTTGTGAGCCATCCCACCATAACAAAGACCATTCAAAAATTACATTATGAACCTTTACCCTATAGAATATCAGTAAGTTGAAACTTGGAATAAGTTTAAAACAAATGCCTACCTAACATTATGTCCTTAACTCAAGCCAAGATATTAAAATGGGTCCTGTCAGTTCACCACCTCAAACCTTGGTTGATATACTTGCTGATTCATGCACTTCTTACCTTTGGTATTTGAAGAATATTGTTATGCTTCATTTAAGTTTGGGTTCAATGTTAATTAAAGTATGTGAGATTAAAGATGGAACAACATTAACCTTTCAAAGTTGAAAGAACGATATACAATACCAAGCACTGAATGATGTTGTAAGAGCTTCTTGACATTAATGCAATCCAACAGAAGGGGGGAAAGCCTAATTAAATGGTTTAAAACATTTCAGATAAAATATAAGAAAAATGATGGAAAGAGATGAAGCATTATCTTGGACAGATTAACATTCAGTAGTGAATTCCTGCTCTTTCCATTGTCACTCTGCAGTTCTGCTGTTATTATGTATTTTTCTTTCTACCTTTAACGTAAGCTACTTGTAGAATATTCACAAAGCTTTTAGAAAACCTTGACAGAAAGCCTTAGATTATGTCAGGGATTTATCCTTTTTATGAAAGTATAATGTTGAAGAGACTAAACCACTGAGTTATGGAGTTCCTAGATCTTATTATTCTTGTAAAAAAGCAATCTAGAAGGTTATTTGTGCAGGTGGATTCGGGAGAAATGGATTTAACTAAACTCAGGACCAGCCCATTGCAATTTCCTTTGAAGTTTGAAGTTACAATAGTGCTAAAATAATGAATTATGACTGGTCCTCACACAACCATTGTAGTTTCCCCATGGTCACATGATCAAAATTCATGTGTTTGTTTATGATGGCTGCAGCATCCCAGAATCACGTGATTGCTACTTACAAACTTCCAAGGAAACTTGTGACCAGCAAAGTCAATGGGGAAAGCCAGTTCACTTAACAACTGTGGGATCTGCTGAACAATCGTGGTGATTCTCTTAACTTCTACAACAGCTATTCCATTTTATCCTGGTGTCCTTCAGAAAAGATGGGACTATTGGGTGTATTTGGAAGCCTATGCAAAACTTCAAAGGGGTTCTTTGTTTTGATAATGTTTCAAGTCAAAGAAATGTTGAAGTTGCCTCCTCACCAAGTAACGTATCTCCATCTGCTGCTGAAAATGAAGCAAAGCAATCACATGGCTTCCCTTACCATGTTCCAACTGCCTTAATCTGATTTAGCAGAAAGAAGGTGAATATGTAAGAAAAATTGGAATTGTCTGTCTCTCTGTGTGAGCCCTCTTTGGTCTCTTTGGTTATGAGTATTGATCAGGTTTCTCTGGGAGTAATACTCCAGCTATCACTACAGATGAACAGTATAGCAAGGTAAACAGAAGCAATTAGAATGGATCCTACTGCAAAGCTGATAATAGCCTTACAAGTACCAAGTCAAAATATAAAGTAAAATTGACTTATAACTGTAAAGAGACAGCAATATTTCCAAAAAAAATTAATTTAATATTCTAAATACTATATAAAAATGAACAGATAATCCTAACAATATGAAATATTAAAATTAATGCTGAATGAATATCTAAATTCCCACCAATATTAAGTTCCTTTCTTTAAGTCTAACTGGCAAAGGAAATATAATAAAAATGGTAATTAAGGCAACAGTCACATTTTATTTACAGATACAATCAGCCTTTCAGATACTCTTAATTGTTTGCAAAATAAAAGCAAATGCACTTCTCCCTCTAGGCAAATGCAGTCCCCAAAGTTGATCATAACAGTCTCTCATGACATCAAGAATGAAATAAGATATAAACTAAATTAATTTACTTTAGACTCGATTTACAAACCATATGCCTTGTTTAAACCACATGCTGATATTTATTCAAATATCAATAAAGCTTTCTAGAACATGCATATAAATGTAACGTCTCCTTGGAATAAAATCTCTTGACTACATTACAAATGGTTTATGACAAGATGTCATGTCAGCATTTGGATAAAAATGCATATGCTTATCTGTCAGCCTCAATTGCAAATTAGTAGCCTGCCAAAGTTTCCACAGGAAACCTATGAGAATTTGCTACATCTGAAAGGAGGAAGAAACCACAGACCAGTAAGAAAGTGGTATTTTCTATTCATTTCTCTACACTGCTTCTTGGCGGACACATGCTGATAAGCAATTACACAGACATGAATGAGAATCTGGAAATCAGTTTCCAACACTGATTCATTCATAAGCAAGCTTCCAAATTCCAGTCTGAAAACTGGCAT
Organism: Acrochordus granulatus; assembly: GCA_032468055.1. Classification (NCBI taxonomy): domain Eukaryota; kingdom Metazoa; phylum Chordata; class Lepidosauria; order Squamata; family Acrochordidae; genus Acrochordus; species Acrochordus granulatus. The sequence goes on along the minus strand of JANHZU010026212.1, from coordinate 2,780 downwards.
GATGAGCGGATACCTTTCTTTTGTCCTATACCCTCCACCATGGAGATGATTTTTTGAGAAGTTCCAGGTCTGTTGAATCAGATAGCAAAAAAGAGTTACTGATCAGTTCATGTCACAGATGGATGAAAAAAAAAATCTACACATCATCTTTCTCTCAATTTAAGTATAAATAGCGTTGTAATTTAACAGGAATGAAAAATGCATGAGAAATCTTATGAATCTAATTTGGCCCATCCAATAATTTATCTACTATGTTGAAAGACAGGGCTACACTATGTAGGGTGCAAATATCTAAATAACTACTATAGAGCAGCAAAAAGGTATCACTTTGTTGCCACTTAGTGTTGCATTAGATTGTTTCATCCTAGGCATGGTAGACCTACTGAAAGTGTTTTCTGATCTCTTGAATTCACTCAATAAAGATTTAGCATTTTGGTGGCAAACCTGTTCTCAGAAAGTAACCAACTGATGTACTACACCATAATATTTGTTTGATTTTAGCTTAAATTGTGTGACCCCCAAATTATTGTGGTTGGCAAACTATGGTCCATGATTTAGTGTGATTTACAAATGCAATCAATTCAACAATCCATGATGAAGCAAAGCTACATGTATCCATTTAGAGGCTATGTTCCTTGTCACATCATTCTCATGCTCTTTTGCTCTTCATTTTTTGAAGAGAATATAGTTTCAAGGCATTCTTATCTGCAGTGCCTATCATATTTCCCCACCAAAAATTCAAGAAAGGAAAAAGTGAAAATAGACTGGAGCAGCTCAGTGCTTCTGATCACTGAAAGATTCATTCAGCAGAACAGAATCCCTGCTGTGCTTCAACTGCTGATTGCCTACTACTCAAGTGAAGGGGCAGGACAAGTCAGCCGCAGGAACATAAAGAAATGGTGCATGAGAGAAAGGAAAAGAGATTAGGGAGGATTTTCTATTCTATAGTGTAAACAATATCTTTTTTGAACTTTTAGACAACAGGACAGTGGTAGGTGTCCGACCTATATTGATGGATCATGAAGATCAATGAAGGAAAGAAAGGCATTCATGTTGATTGCAGGTCCATTGACAGCATGTTACCCTTTGTTGCCAGACTCAGCAATGACAAAGGCAGTCTGTGATCAATTAAACATGTTTTCAAGTAATGCACAGAACATGCAGCACATGGAAGTTTTCACAGCCATCAAACCACATTCCCAGATCTATTCTGACTGGTGACTTAATTATGGATACATTCTGTAAGTTCATCCATTTGAGATACTTTGGTTCAAAATTTTTTGCCCTATGATGCCCTGTTTTGCTCAGTCATAGGTTACAGACGTGAGAGTTTTAATACTATTTAGATAGTGGAAAGATAGATGAAACAAAATATGTGCAGAGGTACTAGATTTGTCTTTGTTGTCCCACAATTTCCAGTCCTCTTACATAGCTGTTATGTGTACACACACACAGTAAGCTAATTGGGTTGATTTAGAGATCATGTAGAAGTGATCTGAAAGAATTGCTTTCCCAAGTAGTCTCAAAGGCCCTTCTAGTAATACACCACTTAAACAATCATACAAATGCCAGCATTCATCTGGGATTCCCAGATAAGCATGTATTAAATTTCAGCTTTAATATAAATGATTTCCTGTCTATATTTATTTAAAGGCCAGATAGTCTATTAAATGATTCATCTTACGACCATATCAAAAAATTTAAAAAAATAAAATAAAATACAGGATCTAATTCCAGGGTAGAATAGATAAAAGAAAATACAGTAATAAAATACATATGTGGTAAATACAAAGAACCAATATTCAGTAAAAAACATCACCTTTTCAGCATACCCCACTCTTTTTGATGTAACAGGTTCTTAACTCAACTGCTTTAACTATAAATTTAACAGTTCTCCTCATGAGATATACATTAAAGCCCAGGAGGAAGTCAGACAATCTGTGATTCAGATCTCACTTGGATGTTCTTTCAAATAGGTATTTAAAGGCCAACTCAGTTCATGTAATTCCTTGAAGATGTATGCTTTGCTCTGGTTTACTTGATGCATTGTACTTGTGACCAGGCACTTAAAGGAAAAGAGAAGGACAATGTAAAAATAATGCTTGCTATTATTTCATGTATCCCCATGCAGAACTGTCATAATAGATTGCAATGCAAATCACTCATTGGTTTCTTAAAGATTACAACACTTTTATCATACTATTATTAGTACTACTGCTATTAGCCAACTGTAAAGAAAATATAGTTTATAAAACTAGAACTGAAGGTGGAATAAAGTAAGCATAATTTTAGTGAGATGGAAATGTCTGTCTTCTTCAAATAACAGGAAAGATGCTCTCAATAGTGATTGTGGCAGCTTCAGGCAATACATCTGATGTTTTTAAGTATGTGCCCATATAAGACATTTGCCCAGCAGTGCACTAGACTTTGCAATCAATCAATAAAATACAAAACATCAACACCACAAGTCAGCTCTCTTTCTTTTGAAAACAAAAAGAGGAAATAAAAGATCCATGCCTTTTCCTGCTTCGTGACAGAATATTAGATAGAGACAGAAAAAGCAGACCTGTTTAAATGTTCCTTTCTTATCTCAACTTATTGCCCCTGGTCTTTGTCTGAAACAATGATTTAAAAACTGCCATTAAAAAAACAAAGATCATGGCAACCGGTCCCATCACTTCCTGGCAAATAGAAGGGGAAGATATGGAAGCAGTGGCAGATTTCACCTTCTTAGGCTCCAAGATCACTGCAGATGGTGACTGCAGCCATGAAATCAAAAG
>JANHZU010026046.1:0-12549 GCA_032468055.1 Acrochordus granulatus | reverse complement strand
TAAGCCTTGTACATATATTGTTTTTTCTTAATCTTTTGTCTAGTTTCATAGTAGTTTTCCTCACTTGAGAAACAAACTTTTACTTTCTATGATACAAAAGAGTTTCTTCCTAATTTCATATGAAGTGTTTTTTTAATATATTTTATTATTTCAAAGTGGTAATGGATGGTTGTTTTGTTTACTAAGGCTGTCATTGTTCTGCAGCCTCAATAAATTTCTGAGGAGGGGGAATATCTCATGGTAAAAAAATTCTGAGGAGGGAATATCTGATGGAAAAAAAATGCTTCTGATCTCTTTCCTTTTGATATAATTGATACTACTGAAGTTTGAAATGTTATTTAGTCTACAGGCTTTGTAAGTGCAATCAGAAGAAGAATCTCATGTTCCTTTTATATAAGTTTCATTGATACATACTTCTTTTGAAAATAATCACAATAACACATAGAAAAGCTTTTATTTTACTTTCATTGAAATGTTATAATGACAGTATCTCTTCATGTAGAAATGAGTAGGGCTTGCAGAGCATTTAAAAGAAATGCTCTTTTGTGGATTGTTAAAGCAGCTGCATCTTCAGGAAAGTAGCTGTTGAATGCTTTTTCTGGTGCCTTTATTTGTTTTTTTTTAAATACTATAGCCTAATTGCATTGTTCCTACTGGGGAAGAAAGTTCCTTTGTGTGCACACACAGGCATGTAGAGCTTTTAAAACAGACATGTCAGCTTTTTAGGAAGTGGTACATCCAAATACATCTGTAAGGTTGAAGATTTTCATTGCACTTCTGCAGTACAACACACATACCCCTTTTAAACCTATAGGCAACATAACAATGCTTGCAATAAAAGCTGTTTTTTCTTTCACTCATGTGATGCTGCTCTCTTCATTCTCTCCACCCCATTACAGATGACTTTGGATGGATTTTTTAATCTTCTGAAGTGTGTGACCACATGGTTTGAAAAACTTTTTTTAAAAAACATTTTTTTTAGTCTTCCATTCAATTGTGTCTGATTCTCAGGCATTGCTTGGACAATTCCTTCCATTTCTTGGCAAGATTTTTCAGATGTGGTTTGCTATTTTCTCCTTCCTAGGGCTGAAAGAAAATGACTGGCCCTAGGTCACCCAGCTGGCATTGTGTCTAAGATGGGATTAGTACTCACACTCTTGCAGTTTCTAGCTTGATATGTTAACCACTACACCAAACTGATTCCCTTTAAATATTTAACACAACGCTAATAACAATTGTTGTAGAAAAACAATGATAGTTTTATAGAACAGCATATTATCTGAAACATGGAGGAAACGAGAGGGGAAATATAGGCAACCCACGGCTTTCCTAAAAATAGTACATTCAGCAACTTGGATAAACATCCTCTTTAGCAGATATATTTGTGCAATTATATCCCACAATACAGCTGCATGTATTTAGCAGAATATGTTAAACTATCTCTCTCCCTTTTTCCAAAATATCACCCAGCCATTAAAAGTTCCCAAAGATAACTTTTTAGAAAATAGTCTCTGTATCAAAGAGTTTCTGTAAATCATTTATTCTTCTCTAACTGAAGCACACAAAAGCCAGTTATGGAGATTAAATTTTTTAACAGCAATTCCAACTAAGAGACAAATAAACTAGTACAGTCAATAGTACAAAAGTCTTTGCATATTATTGAAAAATTATCTTAAGTTCCTACTTCAGAAAATGCAATTTTATCAAGCATATTTTACTGAAAACTTTAATAAGCTGTTCCTGTTTAAACTATGACCTTTCTTCATTTTTACTCTTCCAATTATTTCTTTTGTTTTGTTTCCATCCAGGAACAGTGATCCAAATGAGATAACAATTTGTTCAAAAGTCAAGGCTTACTAATAAGTTGTTCCCTTTGTGTTGGAATCTTGTAGGATTATTTCATAATTACATTATTAAGGATGTGGATTGCATTCAATTAGTTAGTTGCTTCTCACCAAAATATTATCCATTTTAAAGGAAAAAATATAAAAAGATGATAATTAACATTTCATTGTATCTCCTTTATTATTTTCTTTTCCTTTCTAAATCATGAAGTCCCCTCTTCTCTTATTACATTTTCAAACATTGGTTCAGTTCATTATAAAAAAGAAAAGAAAAAGCAATGTCACTATATCTTCCCCCCAGGGAAGAAAGGCATTAATAAATAAAAAGTGGATTGGCTGTTTAAGTTTCTCTAAAATAGGAAATGACAGAGAGGAAAGGAATCTGCAGCTACACATATACTGTAGTAATGGAAGAGTTTGGCTGATAGGAGCTGCAAAAAGCAGGTATCCTTATCATTTAGTTGTGTCCATCCAATTGTTGAGAATCACATCGTTTATCCCCATGGGATTTATTCTTGATGTTCAGTAACAGCCCATTATTTTCCATGATCCAGTATACACACTTAATTCCAAGTCATTTTGGACTTGTTATTCTGTTCTTTCAACTCATCCAATTATCTCTACAAAGATCTAGTAAAGCAAAAAGGAATGATTTCTGGTAACAAGAGGTTATTTGGAATGAAAAATAAAAGATCTAGAGTAAGATGGAAAAACAGACATTCATAACAAATATGGTGATAGTTGAAAGCAAGAGAATTAGAATAATGCAGATCTAACAGTATTGGTAAGTGGGCAGCCCAACATGAAAAATAATTTATTGGGCTATCTTTCCAAACTGCTTTTCACAAAGCCCTATATAGCTTAAAACTTCGATATCTTTGAGATATGGAGCATCCTCCTACCGCATATAGTCTAGAAGATAGGGCAAGATAAATAAAGTTTATTTATTAAACTTGTATGTGGCTTGACTCTTAATAACTCTGCAAGTCCCCACCTATGAAATGGAACCCAAGTCAGAGATAGAAGCTGAGGATCATTCTTTCTCATGATATTAAGGAAAGTTGTTAAAACACTACTTTCCATAGAGTTTTTGTGTTCTTTAGAGAGGGAAAAGTGAATCAGAGAGTTTTTAATATTTAAAAAAGTTGAATGTAGTTGATAACCTTAAAGATGATCATGAATATATTTTATCTCAGATTTCCGAGGATCAAGGTTTTGCTTTTGTCTTAGGTAAAATAAAATTTTGTCTGACAAATATTTGTCCTTTTGTGCATGAAAATGTGTTTCTCACTGAGGCTGACAAATAGTCCCTTTGTTTAATTACATTCTGTTCTCTTGAGTCAATTGGTCTGTGTTGTGCTGTGAAATGAATAACTGAAGTTTAAGGAGTGCTTCTGTCATGTTTAATGCCAGATAATGGGAAGCATCAGTAGAAAAGGGCTATTATCCTCCTGTCAATGTTTGTGACATTCCCAAATACATCTAGTTGATTATTTGGTGACATAGGATGCTGAATGTTGAATTGAATGTATTTAGCCTAAATAAGCCATGGACTATTCTAGGATTGTTTTTCTGTCCTTCTTTCAATGATCTCACATGCCTGTTTGCATTCATAATGACCAGACATTATCAGGCAAATAATTGCTACTGAAGAATTAAATGAACTTTACTGTACAATCAAATTCATAAAATAAAAATTAATTTACTCTATGGCTCGTTTTTCTTCAACTCTTCCCTTGGCATGCTTTTTTTACCCTTTATCAAGAACTGGTTTCTCCCATAGACATCATGAAAGGTCCATTTCTGTATGATATATTATTCCATGTCATTATAATATGCTAGTGGTGACTTATTTATTTCTGGAAGTTTGCGGTTTCTGTCTTACATGTGCTTCTGATGGAAAATCCCTCAACCTATTAATTGGCCTTATAACAAGTTATTACAGTGGATAGCACCTTTTTTCAGTCCTCTAAAAGTCTTATATATAATTTGTCAAGATAACATCCCACATTCCCCTAGTCTTATATTTCATCTCAAACAGCCATATGCCACAATATTCCTTCTCCACTATGCTGGATCTTCTTCATCGAGATTTGAGAAACTTTTCCAGGTCCAGGCATCTCCCACTGAAATGAGTTCCACTTTATTTAAAGAAATATATTTGAATGTATAGAACTTCTGCTAGCAGAACACTGGATTTTATGTCAGTCTTATACAGAGCTCAAGGACATACTGCCTATGGATAGGAATGTATTGTTCAAAGCAATCACTGATGTCAGCAAAATGAAATTGAAATATTTGAAAATGTAGCATTGTGTGGACTTTGTGTATTTGTGAATTTCTAATATTCTACTCTAATAAAGGTATTGGAATTGTTAGTGGATATTTGTATATGAAGCTCCTTAATAATAATTTAAGTATGTTTATATTTTATTGGACTGTGTTTAAAAGAAATTCTGAATTAGGAACTGTTCAGGTTGTTTAAGTTATCTTTTTTTTAACAGTGGTTAGTTAGGTAATCTTGCACTAATCACTCCTCTTAACCTTTATCAATATCTGGATCAGTGTAAAACCTTTTAATAAACAAAACCTGTTGTATCACACTGATAGCTTTGCTGAAACAAATAGGCAAACACCAGGCAAAAAGAAGCAGATTCTGCAATTATGAAGGAAAAATACTAAGAAAAGCAACAGCAATTGATTTGTTCTTACAATGTTTTACTGTGAAGCAAGAGGCCACCAAAGTCAGCAGTTTAATTCTGACCAGATGATATTTACAGGAGGCACATTTCCAACTCCTAGATAGTGTAGTACCTTGGGAGATAGAGTTTATGATATCTCATATGTTTAGCCAATTCAGGCTGTTAAGAACTTAACAGATGATAAAAATCTTCCAAAAAACTAAGAAAACATAAAGGAAACCCATGACACATATAGAAGCATGTCTTGATATACCATCTTAGTTCAACCTAATAATTTGTGCATTTCATCTTTTCCTAGATCTGAATTGTTGGAATTCAGGGAAACCACAGGACTTCAACAATGGAATGAAATGCAAGGCAAATCTTCTCAAGCCTTGCCTCTGGTTCTGCCCCTCTATATTGCCAAGTGAGGAAGTGCTAGCAATTTTTATAAAGAAAATTGCAGCTAACAGGCAAGCTTGAGGATGAATTAGAATAAGTCAAGAGGAAGGGCCATGGAGTCTAAATGAAAACTGACAGTCTTGCATTCCTTTGAACTGGGAAGCTGTCAGTTTGTTTGTTCCCAAGCTGCTTGTTATAGCCAAAAGACAGCCTGTTCAGAAAAAAAAAAGAGAGAGATAAATGTAACCATGGATAATTTTAACACACATATAAATACAGGTTGTGTTGGGAAACAAAGTTATTTCTCCCTTTGACATCATTTTGCACAGGCTGACTGCCATATCAAATTCATTTAAAACTCTGAGCTGTGGCTGGAGAGTACTCAAAAAGAAGAAGATAATGAAAAGGTTGACAGTTATGTTTTAATACATAGATTTTTTTCATGCTTGTTCAGAATAAAAACAAAAAGAGGAAGAAGAAGAAGAAGAGGAGGATGCAAGAATGCTATGCAGCAGCAAGAAGAAAAATGGTCATGTTGAGCTTGATATCAGCCAAGGTAGTTTCATAAGACATTTAAAGTATATTAAATTTGCACAAGTAGCCTAGTTCCTGCTAATCCGATTAGTGCAATGTACATTATATATTTGTTCACCACCATTTGAAATGCCTTCACCAGTTTTTAATCTCTCTTGTCTGAAATGATGCTGAACAAACAATAATCATTCATATGTAATGAGTCTAATTAATAAAGATGTAATAATAAAACAAATAAATTAGATTATTTTTCATATTTCAAAATTTTCCTTTGATTGGCAAGCCAAATGACATACTGCTGGAAAGCTTTAATGTTTGAACAAAATTTAATGACAAAGAAATATGGTAAAGAGATTAATTTTGTGAGGATGATACCAGCTAAAACCTCCAAACAAATATATCGTTATGGTTCTCTTGGAGCTATATCTGTTAATTCATTTTTCTTCATGTAGGAGCTAAGAAGTGAGATCATTCTAATCTCTGAATGCTGAGATTAGAGAGGTAGGCAGAGTCTCAATGTTGTTCTCTCATATTTCAATTTCACATTGTGCCAGCACCAGGTTGAGTAGATCCTTTTTTATTTAACTGAATAGGACAAATTAAAAATATATTCATAATTTTCTGTGTGTCTGTAAAGACGCTTTAATTTTATTCCATTAATTAACAATATGTATCAAGATTAGATAGAGCTCTGAATCCCAATTTATTGTAGGAACAATGGTTTCCCAAATTAATTTTTCAAGAACACTTCTCTCTTTACACATTTTTTTTTCCTTGTTCAAATACATTCTTTTTGCAATTTCAGTCAGGTGATGTTGTTACAAAAATGTTCTGTAGTGATATCATTTCTGATCATACTCTGAAGCTGATTTTTCATCTATGTGATTTTGCTTGCAACTATGTCAAAAAACTGAAAAAGCTTGACTCTTCATTTGCTTGACATAGAACCAGCCCAGAGTCAAATTCATTTGATTACAGGTTCATGGGATATTCTAACATTAGAAAATCATTAATTTTGTCAGGGGAGTTAGAGAAAGAGAGGGAACAAACATAAGAGAAACAAGATGATAATATAATAAATATTAACACAAACAGAATTCTGTCCTTGAAATATTGCATTACCATAACTATGTTCCAATGAAATAGAATTAAATTGGAGAACATTGGTGCTGCTAGTTGGATACATGTCACATATTGAATTTTTACACTTGTAAAGTATCAGGATGAGTAGCTGAAAAAACTTTCTTTCTTAGTTGATATGGGAAAAGATATTTTTTCTTTTAAAAATCATACATACTGCCCAACAACGCACTCATATAAGTTTATGGAACAACAAAGAACAAGCAATTGCTCAAAACATAAAAGAAGAAAAATGCCAAAATGACAGTCTGGAATCACCACTAGCATCTAAAAGCACAGCCTTTCTAAAAGTTAATAAAGTATAAACTATTTAGGAAAGCCAAAAAAGAATGTTTGTAGCTCAGGGTTGAACTAGGGGTCCTTGGTGCTCCCCGAGCTTGGTGGCTTTCTTGCAGGTATTTCATTACCAAACTAGATAACATCGTCAGCACTGATATTACCTAGTTGGATAATGAAACATCAGTAAGAAAACAAGCAAACTCAGAGAGCACCAAGGATCCATAGTTAGGAAAGTCTTTCCAGAGTTTTGTGGATGTTAGTGAGAAGTATTTTCTATGGGTTTCACCTTCCTAACTTTTGGGATGTGGAGATTCTATTCATTTTCCCTTGGGAAGACCTCACAGGATAGCCTGATTCTAATCAATAGAAAACAATACCATAGTCCTGATGGCATATTTAAAATGGTTTTGGAGATAATGTACCTTTTAAAATAATTTCTTAAGGCACCTTATCCCTTTCTTTCTGTTTTACTGGCTTTCAAGTAAAGACTTTTGAAGCATAGAACAAGGCCTGTAATACCTGAATGAGAGATATTTCTACAAGTCAGCGGCCTAAATAAACTGTGAAGAAAAGAAATATTCTTTGTTATCCATTTTCTTTCACTGTCTTCTCATTCAAAATAAATTATTCCTTCTAAGGTACTTCACATCTATATTTTTAGGTCTAAGTCATACTTTAAAATAAGTGGAAACTAGCAAAGGTACGCTCTATCTACCCATCTATCTGATACACAAAGGCAATATATAAGAATCTGTTATATTGCTTCTCATTACTTCAACCCACATGACAAAAATAAAACCTTTGGAATGTTTTGATATCAATGATGCTAACAAATTGTTAGTTAAATAATGCCTCTAGTTCACGGAGTTGCTTGATATAAACGAATCATTTCCCTCGATTTTTCTCAAATAATTGGATGTAAGCACATATAAATATAGTAGGGATGGAAGTTAACAGCCTAAATGCTTCTCTACAAATCCTTTGAGGTGTAGCGGCTGCTATGGTTTATATTGTCAATATTGATGGAGAGCTTATTGTCATTAGAAGCTCACAGAAGCTTGTATCTCTGGATTGCCCTCAAGTGGCAGCACACTGTTTTTCCACCCTATTTTGGAAGATGCATGTTCTTTCTTCTACAATAGATTCACAACTGCCTCTATGTTTTTTCTAGCTCCCTTCCAGCCAGCTGCTCCTTGATAAATAGAAGCTGGAATGTTTTGAGTGGTGGAAGAGGAATTACTGTTTTGAGCTTGTTCCCATGAGTCTGGGAACTGGCATGAGGAATCAGGATGAATAGCTGAGAGCATTGTGCAATGAAAAAAATAATCTTGCCACCAAACAAACCCAACCCAAACCAAAGGAATAATTTCAGAAGAAATGGAGATGAAACTGCCTCACTCCACAGTTGGAATCTCTCTCTCTGTGTGTGTGAGAGAGATCTAAAGTTGAATAAATAAAAAGTATATTTAAGAAGTGGAGTGAAAAGGGGTTACTGTGATGAAATCTCTGCAGCATAAAAGTAGTAACAACTATGAGCAGATACTTCTGTTTGCTTGACTCAGTGGACAAAGCTATGCAAAATTCAAAACACACACACACAATAATGAAGTAAATAGGGAAACAGGAAAATACTTAGAATATAGCAAAAGTTAAGTCTGGGTAGAAATAAGATTTCATATTAATAATGCTAATATGTTTTTCTATGGGTGTGTCTATGTGTGCATGCTTTCAAATCAAACATTAGCTCCTGCTGACTGAAGTTTTCTTGGCAATATTTTTGGAAGTTGTTTGACCTTGCTTCCTTTCTCGGGCTGAGAGAGAATGACTGCCCAAAGTCATCCAGCTGGCTTTGTGCCTAAGACAGGATTGGAACTCATAGTTTCCCCATTTTTAGCCTGATGCCTTAACCACAACTACAAACAGTATCCTGTGTGGCTGAAAACTACTTTCACTTTGTGTCTTGCTTAGGCCTGCCCATCCAAATTAAACCTTATCTTGATCCAGGACCTTATTAAAGGCATTGTTTGATAATTAAAATAAAAAGCATTAAAATAATATGAGAAAGAGAATCCTAGAAATGGCTCAATTTGGTTGATAATATCAGAAGCACCATTTCATCAGTAGAACAGCATATAAAGGTAAAGGTTTCCCCCACCAGTCATGGCCAACTCTAAGGGGAGTTCCCAGATGAGGGAGATTCCCAGATGAGGGAGCCAGTGTTTGTCCAAAGATGATTCCATGGGCATGTGGCTGGCATAACTATATGCTGTTACCTTTCCCACTGAAGAAGGTACCTATTTATCTACTTGTATTTTTACATGCTTTCACACTGCTAGGTTGGCAGGAACTGGGGCAAGTAACGGGAGAACACCCCATTACATGGTGCTTGGGTCACCGACCTTCTGGATTACAAGCCCAGTGTCTTAACTGCTTGGCCACCATGTCCCTCTAATAGTATATAGGCAAACACAGAACTAAAGATTTGATTCATTTTTGTTTTTTTCATCACAAGCACAAGTATACACAAAGATGGTATTGGTGCATCTGTTTGTGTCTGTGTGTGTGTGTGTGAAAGAGAGAGAGATATGGGTTTGTGTTAAGAAGGAAAAACAACAATTAAAACACAGTCTTTAATAATTCTCTGGTTAATTTGCATCCTCAGAACAAATTGTTCAAAAGAAGTCAAAAACCCCACAGCTATCAAAATCCTTCTATAAAAATAAGTTTTTTTTTTTACCAAGCTCTTCCAATGCTAATTTCCTTAACATCCCAAATAAAAGAAGCACAATTATGGTAGAAAATAATTTATTTCCAGTTTCTTCTTTTTTAAAAAAAAGTATGGCCTGAATATAAAATAGAATTACAATTAGGCTTGTAGAAGGGATTGACATTAGTTATATGCCAATTTCTTTCTTTCTTTTCAGTATAAGCAAGTATGCACAAATCTTCACCCACATACACACAAAGATAGTATTGGTGTGTGTGTGTGTATTCATTCCACCTTTTCAATTATTGACTCATTACTTTATTTATTAGATAGCTAACAATCACAGTCAGGTGGGTTTCAAGGGCTTACTTACTGTTCTCATGGAGACTTCTTCAAAAGAAATGATAGTGTTTATAGATGAAGCTTCAAAGGAGAGCTGTTGCTTTTTATTGCTTAGATCCTCTCCACGTTCCCCTTAGTTGAGGTGTACATTATAATCTTAATAATGTATCTTACAAGTTATCTATGGGGCTCTACCTTTCATACTGTCCTAAAGACTTGGCTAAGTTTACTAACAGATTTGAAATATGAGAGTTTGATGGAAAAATTCATCAAATGGGGCCTTGTTCACCATTCTACTGAAAGGACCCTTTGGTTGCTAAATGAAGTCCATGAATGGCTAGAAACAGCAAGAATATTAATCATTCCTTATTTCTGAGGAAAGACCTCAACAATAATCCATCAAATCCTCTAAGTTAATGCAACAAGAAGACACATTGATGTGATCTTCTTCATATGAAGTTAGATATTTCCAATCTATCTGGGATCTCTAATCCCAGATCAGGGTCACCCATATTGAAGCTGTGGGGAACACAAGTGTTTTTGGTGTTATCTTTTCTTCTTGCCACAGTCTGTCTCAAATGCTTCTTTTATGTGAAGGAAGACTTCTAAACATCTACCTCATGTAACTTGAGTTCCTAGAGAAAAGGAGGATCTAATCTATAAATTAGCAGGTAATTGATGTATAATTATTTGATCCATACAATGACTGGGATATTACTGTAAAATTAACATATTATTTTGGAAATGCATCATTTCTGGGAGAACACATCTCCTTTGCAGAATTCTCATAATCAAAGACCCTCTTAGATGAACTAATGCATCTGGTTTTCTGTACACCACACCAAAGAAGTTTCAGTTCACCTTGACCCTGGTGAACTGGTCTGGTTTCAGAAAGGAATTTTGAACTACAAGGAATATTGTCAGTGTGCTGCATATGAGTAAAAGGATAACAGAGTAATTAGCAAAACTGACTAATGGCCAACTGTCTCCCAAGCCTCCCAGCTGCCATTATGATAAAACAAAGGTATTTACTTATTAATTTCCAAGCCTAGATCTTTGGAGCTTCATAGAGATTCAACATTGTTACTCCACAAATGTTGCAGTGGCTGAAGTGTCAGTTTTACTATGTGCAATATTTTCCTCCTTTTTAACTTAAAATCTACTTTTGTTTGCATATCACTGCTCTAAATTTATTATATCATAATGTGAAATATTGTGTGAAAACCTTATTCGGGTATATATTTATGTAGTTGGTTAAGTGGGACTTATTTTAAATTAAATGGAGAATTTCTGCTTTGCTTTCATCTTTACAGTCAGAGAGCAGAGTATTTTTGGAAGAAAATGAGGGACTTCCTTTTGTGGCTTTGCTATTAAGTATTACCAGTTCCCTTTCTTTCATAAAAATAATCTATTTCTCTCTTTCCTCATTTATTTCAACCCTTTTTCCTCCCTCCTCATTCTCATATTACCCTTCGTAACACTTTTGTTCATATCTTTTTACCATACTAAAGGAGATTTCCATAATGCTTCTCTCTAAAAGATAACTATATACGACCCACACCATCTTCCCATAATTAAATGTTGGAGAAAAAATATCTCTGTACGGTTGAAATATGAGCTGAGATCTTTTATGAGGAAGGGAGTCTCATACCTTTCTGGGCTTTCAGCAATGTTTTGCAGGGACATCTCATGCCAGCGGATTCTTCTACTTTCTGGGTTAACAGTTATTGAACATTTCATAAAAAAAGTATGATTTTTAAATTAAAGTCCTAGGTCTGTATAGATACATTATAATGATAAGAATGACTTAAAAGTCTTCCAATTATTTAATAGTTAAATTAAATAACTTTTATACAGTGGTGCCTCACAAGATGAGACTAATCCGTTCCAGAAGAACGCTCTTAGCGCAAAATGCTCTTAAAGCAAAATGAAGTTTCCCATTGAAAACAATAGAAAATTGGACGATCCATTCCACGCCCCAAAAAATATTCACCAAAAAATCATTTTCAACAGTGCGACCACTTGCCAGTTGGATCCTTGTCCCTCCTGGTTGGTGAAAGCTTCTAGGGAGGTGACTAGCAGGTGGGTCCATGCAGTGATTAATTCCTCATTGCAGCAGGGCGTTTTTCTGGGACCTTTCAAAGAGGCCCTGTTTACCCCCTGTTAAAAAAAAAAACATTGCTGGACTCCACCTGTTTGGACAATTATCGGCCAGTCTCCCACCCGCCTTTTTTGGGCAAGGTGGTTGAGAAAGTGGTTACCTGGCAGCTGCAGATGATCCTGGAAGAAATGGATTTTCTGGACCCTTTTCAGTGGATTCAGGCCCAGTAATGGGATGGAGACAGTATTGGTCGCTCTTGTGGATGATCTCTGGAGAGAGCAGGATGGAGGTAGTACATCCGTTGTAGCCCTCCTTGACCTCTTGGAGGCTTTTGATACCATCGACCATGATATCCTTTGGGTCGGCTGTGGGGGCTGGGACTGGGTGGTGTAGTTTTGTGCTGGTTTGGCTCCTTTCTTTGTGGCTGGTCCCAATCAGTGCTAATAGGGAGGGAGAGGTCCAGCCCTCGGCCATTACTTGTGGTGTGCCGCAGGGCTCGGTGCTTTCTCTCTTCCTTTT
>JANHZU010025874.1:0-12561 GCA_032468055.1 Acrochordus granulatus | reverse complement strand
AAAAGGGGTATGTTGGCACCACCGATTAGTCCATGGATCGGTCAGGTGTCTCTTAGTCAACAGAATAGCATTTTTCTAGAGCTACTTTCTGAACGGAGACCATCCAGACGGCAGCCACAACTTTGTCAAAGCCCCATCCTTTTGAGGTTCAGGTGCCCCGACTGGCCGCAGTCCAGGAGAAGGGCCAGAACAAAAGATCGGCGCACAGAAAAATGGGCAATGCTTCCATTGCACCATCATGGCTACCATTTTGACTTTTCTGACCACCCTGCAGAAGTTAAAAAAAGCGGTGCAAGGATATCGGAAAGGCGCCTGAATTTGTCTCCTGACGTTAGCGTAACTTTGACTCTCTGGGCTCCATTTCTCAGCCGTTGGTGCGGACCACCTGGTGGGTGGGCTGGAGGAAAGAGTGGGGGGCAGAGCCCCAAGCGCAGGAGGCAGACCTCCTCTCTCGGTTCTCATGGTGGCGGCAGCCGCGAAGGCAGGGAGACGGGTCTCCAGCCGAACCCCAAAGCGGTCTCCCTCTCGAGAGGGTTGACCCCCGGGTGAAGGGCGCACGTTGCCTGCGGCGGCCCTCCGTCCATGCCTTTCTCCTGGGCCCGTCCGCAGCTTTCTGCAGCTCTGCCGCCCTCCCTCCCTCTCCTTCCAGCCTGCCACCAGAAGAAGTCCTTCGTCCACCCCCAGCAGACCCGGACTTCGTCTCTGGGAAACATTTTCCGATGCCCCTGAGACAGAAATTCATTGCTGTTTTCTAACCGCTCTCCATCCCCTCCAATTACCGATAAGAATGTGCAGCACTTGCTCCAGACTGCGGCATAATGACGCTCCCATTGTTTCCAAAGAGGATTTTTCCCCCTGTATTCTCCTCTCAAGTTGACCTTCAAATGCTTCCTGACTTACAATGCAATGCAAAAAAAGCAGGGTGGTCCCCCCCCTTCCAAGGAAAATAAGCATGGGCGAGAGACGTACGTGTCTGCATCGACACAGGCAGGGATCCAGTTGGAAGTGGCGACGGGGAGGAACTTGGGGCGGCTCGTAAGAGGGTGACCCCGGACTTGGGCACCTTCGAACACAGTTCTGGGCATCCCAGCAATGGCCCTGCCGCTGCAGCCCTGCGGAGAAGGCTCTGCACCTTCGCTCCCAGCTGCAAGGAGGTGGCGAAATTAGCACGGTGGTTTTCAAGCTTGTCCACTTTCAGGTGGGTGGACTACAACTCCAGAATTCCCCAGCCAGCATCGGTAGAGCGGAGTCAGAACGCCCAACTCCAGCAGTGTGTTGGATTCAGTGATGTTTCTAGGGCATCTTCAAGGGCAGTCCCAAGCATCACCGATGGGGTAATCTAGCAGGGAAGGAGTGGCGAGAGACCTTCTGGCCTATCTGCGAAGGGGCGTCAGTGGCACACTAAGGTGTTTATTTTATGTATTTATTCAAGTTTTACCCCGCCTTTATTACGTTGTCAGCAGCTCCAGGCAGTGAACACTTTCATACTCCTTCCTCCTCCTGTCTTCTCCACCGCAACAACCCTGCGAGGTGGGCTGGGCTAGAGAGAGAGTGACTGGCCCAAGGCGCCCACTCAGTTTTCACACCTCGGGCAGAACTCCCCGTCGCCTGGCGAGTGACCCAGAGTCACCCAGCCTAGCCTAGCCCACCCTAGCCTAACCCGCCTTTCTGTTTATCTAATCCGTCTACTGTGACTGGCCCAAAGCCACCTAGCCGACTTTTATGCGCACGGCAGGACTAGAACTCACCGTCTCCCGGCGACTGGCCCAGAGCCACCCAGCCGGCTTTCGCGCCTGAGGCGGGACTAGAGGAACTTTGGAAGAGCACATCATTTCTTGTGTGGTTGCAGGGAAGTCACAGATGGTGAACCGCCTACCCCTTTGGACCCACACGCATATCGTGAAAGCCCTCGCCCCTCCTGCACTCCGTCCAAGAACACAACCACAGTGCTCCTCTTCGAAGCGATTTGCTCCACCCAACGGCGAGAGGTGCAGAAGGAGAGTCGCGCGGCTGCCATTGGGAATGAAAGGACCGGAGATGTTCCCTGCCTGAGCTGAGTTTGAGAAAAGTTTTGGTCTCAGAACAAGGGAAGGAACTTCGGGGAGGGCACGTATGGGGAGGGGGGAATCTGTCCCTTTTCTCGCCTTGGGGGAAGCAAAGCCTGAGTTGAGCCTACGGTCAATTTCTCTCCCTTTCAAATTCCGGTCATGGCCAAGAAATGCAAGCAAAGGCAATGACAGCCAGCGACCGAGGCTTGGATGGCAGAGCGATAAAGTCTTCAAAATGTCTTTCTTCGCGCTGACCTCAATTTCCATGAAAGCGCATTTCTGCCATGCTTGCTGAATGCCAATCGTCGAGCAAGAACCTGGCGCGGAGGGAATGTTTTGCTTGGCCTCCTTCCTTAATTAGCTTGGTAATTCCTCTCGACTGCCCCAAATCACCTTCTAAGTACAGAAGGGGGGGGAAATGGCTTTCTTCTTTCTTTCGCTCTTTTTTTCAACCGTCTTCCTCACCTCTTTTCTAATCTCAGTCATCTTGGTGCAACGTGTGCAGATCCTGTGCAACTGATGCATACCCTTCAATATCACAGCTCAAAGAACAATTGAGATGCCTTATGTGTGCGTGAGCGCGTGTGTCTTTGCCCCCTACCCTTTAAAAATATCTTCGTTCACTGAAGATATTCAGCGTCTCTCACAGCGGAGGAAAAGGGCATGCTTTTATTTCCTGAATGTCAAAGAAACTTTATCTGGTCACAAAGACGGGAAAGTGGCATCTGCAATAGACACAGAAAAAGTTGGTATCTTAACTAGGGTGAGATTAGAAACCGTCATTTGCTCCCAGCACTGAACTAAAGATGCAAATTTACAAGCAGATCGAAAATAACCCTGCAAAAAGAAGCCGGATGGGTGAATTTTGATGTGTGTGTGTGTTTTGCTTTGCTTTTGCAAGTCTTTCCCACACTACTTCCCTGAAATTCAACTTCGTTAGTCTCCTGTGAACACAAAATTATGAGAAATAGAGCAAAGGCTTATTCAGAAAAATTGTATCCTTCCCTGCAAAAAGACAACAGCCCTCAAAAGACTTTTGATTACTCCTAAATCTGTTATTATGCCAAGTGTGGGATTTTTTTTTGTAGTCACCAATTCATTTAGTCAGGGTTTTTTGGTGTATTTATTCATAAATTTGTTTATTTGCTTTTTCTTTTAATTGGACCCATTCTCATTGCATGTATCAAATAAATAGGGGAAGCACAATATGATATCTGGGGGAAAGCAGTTGGTTTGGGAGATTGATGTGTTGTGTTTTTTTAAACTTTCTCCAGAATTTGCAATACAGTTCAATATTTTTAGAAAATTACAAAATGCACCATCGTACTTTCGAACTGTGCACAAGACAATATTCAGGAAAACGGAACTCTTAGAAAAAGTTTTGCAATGTGCTCCTTACATATTTTTCAGAGGCATGTAAAGCGCATTAATTTTTATGGCCATTTATGTATTTTTATACATGGACAGACCTATACATAGAGACAGCTTGAGATGTAAAAGCAAGTCAGGTTTTAACAATGTGAGTTAAAACTGGCCTTTGGAATTTTATTAATCAGTTTTTCCATTACAGTATGAAAGAGACAGTTCGATATCTGCGAATAATTAAAAAAAATCAGTCTAGAATGGCAACTTGTTTCCAGCAACACAAAATTTATTGTTTACTTATGAATCAAATTTTTTATAGATGTCTGGCTCACAAAAAACAACTCTGGGTGATGTAGAATAATCAAACAAAATAACGATCAGGTAGTCCTCGACATATTTTATTTTTATTTTAATGTTTTATTTTCTTTTTAATGTTTTTATTGGTTGTTTCGTTAGTCACCGAGAGTCTCTGGATTCATATATATTTATATGGCGGCATATAAATTAAATAAATAAATATGACCGCAACTGGAATTCAGATCTCTTCAGAGACTTGAAGAGAGCCATCAAGCCTCCCCACAACATTTGCTTCTCAGCATCTTCCACCCTTCTTCCTTCCTTCCTTCCTTCCTTCCTTCCTTCCAAGCCCCATCTCATCTTGCTTCCTCTTCTCAAAAGGGGTTCCAATGTGTCCTCCTAAAACATGGTGCCCAGAAGCATTGGCATCTGGTAGAAGGCGTGATGCTGTCAAATGTGTCATGGCTTTGCTGTGGAAAGGATGCACTCCATACTGATTGCTTCAGGGTGCAAATGGCATGCCTAACTCACATGGTTTGAGTGGTGACCTCAGGACAGACATGAAGTTTCTGGTCTCACCTTGTTTCTTCTTGGAATAGCTGGGCCATGATGGATATCTGCAGAAGGTGAAAGGCAGAAATGATGAAGTTATGTAGGGGCCTTAAATGTTGGGATCTAAGAGTGGCATTGCAAGCTGATCTCCTCTTAGATGCTTTGTGTTTTCATATCTTCGTGCCTGATCCCAGATGCAACTGCAATATTCTGAAAATATCAGTCATTTTTTGCAAAAGTCTGACATATACAAGAGGAGAGACATCTCATTGTCGTGCTTTTCAGAAATACAAAGATCATTCTCCATTTGTGTCCCTTTGGCAACTCCAGGGCTACCTTTAGATGCAAGGATGTCCACTGGAAGAAGGTCAAAAAAATCAAGATGGTGGCCACAGCCATGCCATCAAAGCTCCACCTGTTTTTCCATGCCTCATGTACCAGGATAAGGCTAAAGTCAGATGGTGGTAGCACCCATCTTGGCTTTTTCAGACACATCCCCCCAGCGCAAGGACCCTGAGTTCGATGAATGGTGAAACTGCCTGCAGTTTTTGCTGGATTTTCCATCTGCATTTTTCCGTGGGAAAAAGATCTACCAAAGGAAGGGGAAGGGAAAGACGGACCGGTGAGCTCCTTGCCTAGCGAAGTCCCAAAGCTTTTGCTGCTTGGTTCAGAAAAAGCCATGAGAAATGAGTGACCAGATCCCATGAGCCAAGGACTCCTACGTTGGGCGGGGGGACTAGAAGACCCCCAAGGTCGCTTCCAGCCCTGGGATTCTGCGACGCACCATGGTCAAAGGCAAAAGCTGTTTTTTTCTGAAGACTGGAACCAAACGGCAAAAGACAGAACAACTTTGTTGAGCCACATGGCTTCAGTCGAACAGAGAACGGCCCGAACTTATCTCTTTCCCCTGGACTGTCAGCAGAAAATGAGCCGTTATTATTGTGATTGCTTCACTGAGCAGCCGGTGATACCCGCGTTCATATTATTTTGTTAAATCGGTTCTCTGTATCAGTCAAAGGCTGCTTGTCAGACAAGGAAAAATCAGAAAACTGCTAAATCTGACCTCTGCTCTAAAACCCAAGCAAAAAAAATACTCTTGGGACCTGTAACGGGCAAAAGCAGCTATGAGTAGGCTATAAGTAGAAAAAAAAATCCGAAATCTATATTGAGACAATCACTGTTAAAGGGCAACTGAAGAGGTACAAATCACTTGTCAGGTTTTGAAAAGGCTTCATTAGGCAGGAAAGTTAAAAGCTATAAAAAGAAAACCTTAGCCAGGTGTTAAGCCACATCTCCACCAAGTCTCCACCCACTGCTGGGAAGCGCTGCAGGTTTACAGGTAGTCCTTGACTTACAACTAGTCACTAAGTGACCGTTCAAAATTTCAACTCCTTAGGGAAGCTTACAATTTGATTCTGATCACCCTAACACTGGACTCCCCCGTCCCATGGTCTCAAAATGTGCAGCTGTTTGCAGTGTCCCACGATCATATGATTGCATTTCATGACTTTTTGCTGAAAACCAGCATTTACTTCCGGTTTTTGGCAAAAGCAGCCCATAGCAAACAAGTGGTTTGCTTAATTACCATGGTGGTCGCTTAACAACTGTTGCAAAAAAAGTTATAAAATCATGCTGGTCATATGGGTTTCCCACTTTATGACCATCATGACTAATGACTATAATGTGCAGACTCCATTACAGTTGTAAGTTGAGGACTACCTGTACAAACCAGCTTGTGCCAGTGATTTTTCAAATGTAAGGAAGAAGACCCAAGACAATTATTGTAAGGCTTCTAGTTTTGGAAATAGATTCTTGTCTGTCAAAACTTTTTTCCAATCTGTTTTACGATATACACATCCCTTGGCAAGTAGAAAGTAGAAGAGAGATGAGTTAAGAAATCTTTATATGTACAAGGCTGGAGACAGTATAACATGCGCTAGCTAAATATTACAGAAAAAAAGCCAGATAGAATTTTTCAAAAAAGGCAATTCTGCATCT
The DNA here is from genome assembly GCA_032468055.1 of Acrochordus granulatus. Lineage (NCBI taxonomy): Eukaryota > Metazoa > Chordata > Lepidosauria > Squamata > Acrochordidae > Acrochordus > Acrochordus granulatus. Next base: position 6,301 of record JANHZU010025874.1, on the reverse strand, counting down.
TTTATTTCTTATTTTTGAAAAGATGTCATAATCAGAGATGAACTGACTGGATAGAAAAGGATAGGGTACCACTTTTTCACTCAGTTCAGTTGCGCTGGTCTCATCTTCCTTAATACCTAATTAGCAATGGTGTTCCAAAGAGTCAAAATGGTATCCGTGACTGTGCAATCAAAGTCCACTTGTTTTCAATGCATTGTGCACATCGTGATTGACATCTTGACTTTTTGACATACATACTCAAAGATACTCCTGATTCCAATAGAAGAGAATATTTGTACTATAGGGTTGAACTGTGGGGTCCTTGGTGCACCCTGAATTTTGTTGTTTTCTTGCAGACATTTCATTATCCAGCTAGATAACATCATCAGTGCTAGAAGGGAGTGAGGTTTGCTTTGTTTATATATGAGTGGTTTGGCCTGTCAATGTCGGTAGGAATGTTCACCAGGAACCACCAAAAACATTCCCACCAACACTGTCAGGCAATCCAAAAACCACTAGTATATAAACCGAGAGCAAACCTTATCCCTTCCAGAACTGATGATCAGACCTAGTTAGAAAATGAAATGTCTGCAAAGAAAACAAACAAGTCAGAGAACACTAAGGACCCCACATATCTCTTATTCTTAGCCATTATAATTAATAACTTTGTTAGTTTGAGATTTTAGAAATTGAAATCTCTGGGCATCGTGTGATGGCAAACTGGTTGAAAATTATTCAGTTGTATCAATGCTCCTGGAAGAATAAGTTTTCAAAGGCCTGAAATTTTTCCTGCACAGAAAAATAAAAAAATTAAGAAATATCCAAGTCATTCAAAAGTATGTTTTGTAAAAGATTAGGCAATGCAAACATGGATTTTACTATTCTACTCTTATTGGAAATTACACATTACATGCCCAGCAATCCATAGATCTGTGTAGACTTGGGTGACTTTTAAACCCCAGAACCAATAATTATTGACCTGCCTAAATATCTATGATTGCTAAGGGTCACATAATGGAACATGGTCATAATCTATATCAGGGGTATCCAGCCTTGACTCCTCTGATCTACAGTATATTCCCATAATCCTCAAGTGGTGTTTGCGCAAGGCCGTTCCCCAGCTCAGCACAAAATCTAGTATTAATCTAGCAGGAATATTTAGGAAGATTTTATTTATTTTGTATGGCATATCAAAATGCAGCATACTGCATAAAAGTTTGTTGAGAGTGTGTATGGGGGTGTATAATATATATATATATACAGTATATATGTATGTGTATATCTATATCTATATCTATCTATCTATCTATCTATCTATCTATCTATCTATCTATCTATCTATATAATTTTACATCTATAATTCATATAATTCAAAATCCAGCATATTGCATAAAAGTTCTCTGAGAATGTGTATTATATATATATAGATAGATAGATAGATATAGATATCTAAATAGATATATATAGATAGATATAGATATATAGATAGATATAGATATATATACATATATATAAATTTTATATAAATATATATAAAAAATACACATTCTCAGAGAACTTTTATGCAATATGCTGGATTTTGATATGCCACACAAAATATATATTTATCTTATATAAAATCAATATAAAATATATTGTATTTATTTTATGAACACATATACATTTGTGTTTACAAGACTGGCCCCTGCCACGGTTAGTTCGAATCCGATTGAGCACTATCAGTTTTTCCTTGAAAGATCAAAGCCCCGGGGCTTTTTCAGAGGTCTTAAAGTCTGCGGATTGTTTGATCAGCGCAATATCATCGCTGTTTATCAACTTTTTTGCAGTACCTGGCAAACCTGATGTGTGAATATTAAAGAGTAATGGGGCGAACGCTGAACCTTGTGGCAAGCCATCATTTAAGTTATCTCTCTGGCTGATTTGGCCATCCAAATGTACTTCGATGTATCGGTTTGAAAGCGTGTTGTCGAGTCGGGTGGCTGTTTTCTCCCACGGCACAGTACGTAGGAATTGTAAGATCGTCCCTTCTCCCCACACTGTGTCATAACCGATGACAGATCGATGAACCCGGCAACGGATTTTTTAGGAAAATGTTTCATCCTTCTTAAGCTAGGCTGGTGATAGGGAACGGTAAAACCCTGGAAGTGACACTGACGCATCCAATAGCCGACAAAAGCAGCTTCGCAGACTGAAAATCCCGGGTACCGGTTGCAGCATTAACATCCATTGGTAATTGGACAATTGGCTTACATGCTGTTTAGCAAAAGATGTTTGCTCTACATAATGGCTAGTTATCAAGGTAGCAATGCTTGAGATGCATAGGCTCACCCATGGCCGTATGTATAACAACAGGCTGTTCCTGGCAGAAGGCAACCCAACTAGATGGCTGATAAACGTGGGCTTCTGGTACAAGCACCTCCTCAGGGAGTGTGGGACACGTATACAGTGGTACCTCACAAGATGATGAACTCACAAGACGTGAAACTCACAGGACGACCAAAAAAATTTAAATAAAATTTATTCCACTGGACGAGCCGCGACTCACGCGACACGCAAACTTCGCGTGATAACTTCCGCGTCATCAGTCAGCGTGCTCTGTATTTCTCGTTCAGGCAGCAACCTCGCGCGAGAGTTCTACCGACTCTGCCACGTGCAGTTTACTCCATTCCCATATGAGCAGCAGTGCGCACGCGTTCTGCCTACGCTGCCGCATGGCAGCAAGTCGACGTTCCTGATCGCAATGAGCACTGTACGATGAGCTCAAGTGGGAAATCTCACAACGGAGCTCTCCTCTCTCATTGCGTAAACAGCGTAAATTAAGTGAAAGGCGTTCAAGAGATGGAACTCCAGAGACTTCAGACTCCAGATTCAATCTCCAGGCAGTCCCCTCCCCCTCCTCTCCCTTGCGCCAGCTGGGATATTCTCAAAGCGCACGTGCATGCACACACACAAAATAAAGCAGAAATTGTCCTTGTCCTTGCCCAAAATAAAGCAGAATTTCCCCCTTGTAGCTTCTCCCCTCATAGTACGGAGGCAAGAAGCATTTCCAAACCACCCACAACGCCCGGAAAAGCTGAGGGGAAAGGCCCTTTTGCCTTGAGTGGCAGCGGCAGCGGATCCTCCAAGCCAGCAAGCAGCAGCCGAGGCCAGAACCTGCCTCAAAGCAGATCCGTAAGCGCTGGTTAGTTTGCTCTATTTTTGCTTTATATCGTGTGTTAATCGTGGTTACTTGTTTCAGATATAATCATTTCTCCATCAAATTCCATTGAAAACTATTTTTGGTGAATATTTTTGGAGGCGTGGAACGGATCTTCCGATTTTCTATTGTTTCCAATAGGAAACCTCATTTTGCCTTAAGAAAAGCTCTAAGAGCGTTCTTCCGGAACGGATTAGTCTCGTCTTGTGAGGTACTACTGTATTTCCAATTCTGCTGGGAAAATCTCACACTCAAAAGTATCAGAGGTTTTTTTTTAAAAAAATGGGATTTACAGTAGAGCCCAACTACAGGTAGTCCTTGACTTATGACCATAATCGAACCTGTAATTTTGGTCGTAAGTTGTGACAGTTATAAAGCAGGTCGCCATGTGACTTATTTTATTATGTTTTTGCAGCAGTCCTCAAGCAAAGGACTGGTGCGGAGGTCATAAAGTAAATGCCAGGGTTGATAAGCGAACACTGTGGTTGTTAAGGGAATCATTGTTCGCTATGGGGTTTTTTTGCCAGAAAATTTAAGTAAATGCTGGTTTCTGGCAAAAATGACATAAATCACAGTCACATGACCATGGGATGCTGCAAATGGCAATAAATGCAAGCCAACTGCTGAGTGTTCAAAAGGTAGTCAAATGATTGGGGGACATGGGTATTGGAACTTCGAACTGGATTGTAAGTAGCTTTTTCAGGGCCTGTTGTCACTTTGGTCGCTAAGGGATCAGTCATAAGTTGAGGACTACCTATAATTCTAAAGAGTACAGAATGTCTGACGATGCTTAAATTGTCACGGTAGGCACACTTAATGCAAGGGGTGACCATTGAAATGTGGGTGGTGGAATGTGGTAGAGGGAATGCAATGATAACCAATCAGTTTGGTGTGCTACCCTTGAGGGATAACATGATCTAACTCATCCCAGAATTGAAAATATTTTTACCACTCTCCAAAAAAAATAATAAGGGAGATTTTTCTAGACTGGCAAATTCAAGTTGGAGAAGATAGTTATGACTATCTCAGATGCTGAGATTTTGTGTGCAGAAAAAAATCGGCAAAAGTTCATAGTAATGAAAGATTGCTATATTAATGGATTGATATATAGTATATTATTATTATTAATGTATTAATATTAGAATATTATTACTATATACATGTAGATATATATTATCAACTCCATTCATGATGACGTGGAAGAACCAAATCCAGTGCGATCCATGGTACAGCTTAATTTTACAAAACAATCTAACATCTAGGCAAACAGTAAGCATTAAACCATTCACGTAAACAAAATGAACTAATAACAAAGATAATGACACTCTAATGTCATCCTGGATTAACAGATAGCCGTTAACTCTTGACTACCTCACCATGATTCCATAATAACACTCCCAATTTCACAATCCATAATTAAAATCACACAAGCCCAGAGTTGACAGGAATCTTGGAGGTCATTCAGTCTAACCTTTGCCTCAGGTAAGAACCCTCAAAGCATCGTAGACAAATGGCTGTCCAATCTTGGCTTGAAAATGATGGAGCCCCCATGACTGGTTGATCTACAATTTTATAGCTCTTACACTCATAAAATCATGCTTATTTTGAGTTTGGGCCTCTTTCTATGAAGCTTTAACCTACTGGTTCTTGTCCTATCCTCAGGAGCTTTTGAGAATCAGTCAATATCTTTCAAGTACAGGAAGACTATACTTGGTCATGTCTCTCCTCAGCCTTCTCTTCCAAAGTAAATGACACTCCACTGCTGAAGGATCCTTGAAGATCCTTAGATCATGACATCGCTGAAATTCAAGATGAATTTTTTTTGTCCAACACAAGTATGTTCATTATACTCATCTGGGTGTAATTTATGGGTCTGCAACCAAGGATAATGAAGAACAAATGGAGATTTTCTTCCACCTGGAGTAATGGGCAGGAGCATGATTAATAATCTGGGGAGCTTTGCAATGAAGTCCCTTTCTTCTAGGACCTTCCACTCGCCCTGCTTGTGCTGAAGCGTAAAGGGTTAATGGAAGAATTGGGTTATCAGCCAATCAGAGAAGAAAGGTTTTGGGGACACATGGAGAGGAGAAGAGCACCAACCACCTGATCACTTGTCTTCCATCTTGGAGACAGCCCTGATCAAAAACATCCGCAAAATCACTTCATGAGAACCTGGAAAGAGTCATCCAAGTTTTAGAAGCCATAAGCTCACATTCCAGATCATGAACTGACGTGCTCCAAGCTCTCACAATATAAGTAATCCATGCATTAAGTCACACACAATGGGGAAAAGCAGTACTAAGATTAATGCTAACAAACTTAGTGTGTTGTGCAAAGAATTGTCTAGGTGAGGCATTTCCAACCTTGGCAACTTTAAGATGTATGCTGGATGAGGAACTCTGGGAGTTGAAGTCCACACGTCTTAAAGTCGCCACGGTTGGACATACCTGGTATAGGACTTTATCTGGCTTGTTTAAGCACATTGCATAAAGTGGAAGAATTGCATGAACCTTGAGGGCATCTACGCTAACCCCTGCTCGAGGCAGAAATTTAACTGAAAGTTTCTGAGGCAGATGGTTGTCCAGCCTCGGTATCCACAGTCTGCCAGTTGGTTCCACTACTAAATGGTTCCTTTATTTGGAAATTTCTCACCACCCCCACCACCCCGACATTCAGCTGTGCTGTGCCTTCTTGCAATTTCAAACAATTATTATCTCTCCTGCGTTCTGGGGCGATGGAAAACAGATCAGTGTTATCGTTGAGGATTCAGAGCTCAGCAATCCAAGTGTGAATTATAATAAGAACCGCTGATCCACAAACAGATCATCGCGAAGGGCACTTGCACACCACTATTTGTTAACCGCTTTAGCATCAGCTCCAGGTTTGAAGACAGAACAGTGTGATGTCTTGTGGGAATTGGGTTGATTTATTTCTAATTTGGCTTTGGTGCAGTGGCGCCCACAATGAAAAAATCACCATTTACCGGTGAATCGTTGCAACTTGGCAACCTTTGCTGATGATCTGTTGCTGCACTGTTGGGATCCCCTCCTGGCTCCTGAGTGTGAGCGTAATTCCCCCTCGTCTTGCCCCAGCAAAGGCTCAGGATCTTGTTTCTATTGCTCCTCT
>JANHZU010025782.1:0-12567 GCA_032468055.1 Acrochordus granulatus | reverse complement strand
TGGAATGGTTCTGACTTTTCGGATGAAAACCGAGTCTTTCTTTTCAGATCAGCTAAGGACAGAAAACTTGAAGCGTCGTGAAAGCTTTGTGTATTTAACAGGGTGAAATGATGCACTATTGGGCAAGACATTGTCAATGAATGTACCTCAAATGGGTTGATTTATAGGATGTGTCCAAAATCCCTGACCCATGACTCCCACGGAATTGAAATGAGGCAAATGTAATAAAACATTTTACGACCTAAAAATTATGATAAAGTATTTTATAATGTATTATAAATATTATAATACATCATAAACTATTTCCTGTGGTCGCCGTTTGAAGTATGACTGTGCTGTACAGTCCAGCGTGGGCTATTTTCAAGAGAGATACATCTCTGAATGCCTCCCTTAACTCTTAAGAACTTTGTGATTATGTTAGGAGTTCCACCTTTCTTGAAGGCAGTGAGAAATCTGGTAAGGAAATGCCTTAAAAACAACGACTTAACAGATCAAGGGTTTGTCTTGTCTCTTTTTAATTTATTTTTCCTTTTGAACAATTTGGTATGCCGGTCAAATACCTGCACTTAACCCTTCTCGTTTTTCATTTCCAGGTAAAGTTAAAGAAAAACTGGGTAAGCTGCTTAGTACCTCTCAGCTTTTACACAAAAGTTGAGCTAAACAAAATACAAACGTTGATTTATGCCTGTTTCTAGGAAGTTGTCCTTATATAATTACAGGTAATTGTAAGATAGATATTATCCTTTCAATTTCTTTAATCTTTCGGACAATCTGATCTGTCAACCAAATAACTATACTTCAGCGGTAATCCTAAACATCATTATCAGGGTTAGCTTAGTGAGGGAAATCAAACCTTGGATATCCCTTCATTGTTTCTGTGGGAATCTTTGCAATTCTTTCTCCCCAACATTCATTCAAGTTATGACAGTTGTCCCTGAACGTGGAATAGCTTCCCCAGAGAGGTTGGACATGCTTTCCTTTTGCTAACTTTTGGGAATCTGGAAGACAGAACTGTTCCAGAGGGTTTTTGCAGTTTATTTAGGGGGAATTGCTTGCAAGATTGGTGGCACATAAATTTGAGAAATAACTAAATATCATTATCGGTTGATGAAAAGTTTATATTCCTCTATTTTGTGATTTTTTGTTATTATTTCTTACTCTGGATTTTTACTTTCCTAACGTTGATAGATTACTATATTCGGACAGCAATAAAACAGAAAATTAATAACAAATAAATAGCTTTCATATTTATCTAACAGACTGTCTGAAGAGCAAAACTGGAAGAGAAGTGCCATCACACTTTTACCTGAATGCTTCTGTTTTTCAAAATTCCAATTTTTCCAGCAAGCAATCTGATACTTATTAGTCCAAGGCAATTTAATTTCATTTTATGCTTGTAGTAATAGCCCAAAAGAACTAAAGATCTCGTACATATCGAAACTATTTTAATAGCTGGCAGCTTTCACGCTTGAATCTAAGTCAAACCAACTGAATCAAAAGGGGCTCAGCAGAGTGAGTCCTTTCATACGCATCCTGGAGCACCTCTCTGAAAGTTAACCTGCAGCTTTATGTGTGTTAAGGATTCAGACTTGTCAGATTTGAACAGGAGAAATCTAATGAACTGTCTTTGAAAGGGATTTCCAATGCTACATAAGCATTTTTATGTTTCCGTTACTCCTTAATTTTTTTTAAAAAAAACACCTTTTCTTTCCAGAACAATTAGAGGCAGCAAAAGGTGAGTCTTCTGTTACATATTTCAGATTATTGGGAAAATACTGGGGCCTTAACAAAACCATTATCCTTCATCGTTTTTCATAATGGAGCTTAATATATTGCTGTCACAGTCATTCTATTAGAACATCTTCTTTCTGATTCAGTTTTTATTACCTGAATTTACAGAAATCCTCCTTGCTCACACTAATCTTCACTTCTTTATTCACAGAATTCTCTGATGTTACTTTCTATAAAGGTGAGAACCAAAGTTTTCAAAAAAAAAAGAAAGAAAATGGAATGTGTCCTAGGATTGTTTTAAACTCCAAGTAGAAAAAACAACAACAAAGAAGAAGCACACTGGAGTAAAGTCATATCCTGCACTTTTAAATGGTTCATTTTGCTCCTCTTCGTATATCACAACGTTCTGATGCCCAGTGTCAGTGCAAAAATGGACATTCCAGTAGATGTAAATTCAAGGTACTTTAGCCACCAGTTCTGAAAAGCGGGGATTGAAACAGACCTCTTCCAAAAATTTCTGGGCTGATGCCCTGACAGAATCTGATTTTTAGGTTTAAAGAAAAGATCAGCCATATAATGTGTTTCATAACTGAAGAATTATCTATTATGTCAGGGTTTAGAGGACAACAAATGAGGTTAATGGGAGAAAAAAGTCTCTTAAAACCATTTTTAAAAATGAAGTAGGTCCTCCGCTGCAGTCGTGAGAGTCATACCTGTGAGCCCTATCTTTGGAGTGACGCAGGACAGAAACTCTAAGGCTTCTGGGTCAATAATAGGCAAATTGTCACACCACAGGCCATTTATTTAAGTCATTGTGCTATAAGGAAGAAAAACAGTCAGAGGGCATAACCTCACACACCAACGTCATATTGAAGCTCACCAAATGCATTTTTATGTTTCTTATTTGAGGTTCTAACGGAGGTTTTACAGGACATTTCTCTGTCACCCAACTAAGAGTCTATTGAAAATCAATTTTCATTGTATACAAGATCCTGAACTGCACAGATGATAACGTACACATCTAGATGCAGAAATATGATCCAAGAAGTGGATGAGGAAAATACTTCTGGATTGTCCCCGTTCCAGATGGGGAAATATGTCTGGATCAGCCTATCAGACCTTGGAGAGATAAACCTTAACTGTGCTGTGAAATTCATTGGGGGAGACTCCAATGAAATCAATGGAAAAGCACCCTCTTTGAAATAAGATTTATTTGATATTTGTAGAAAGTTGTAATCCATATTCCCACTGTGGCAGATCCAGCCAAAGATATGGATGCAGTTCACCGAGGTTCATAGATTTCTTTACAGAACAATAGAAGCTCGTTCTTCGGTCTGCGTCTTCGATTCCATGACAGGAACTCGCTGTCTCTCAGTCAGTGTAGATGTAGCATCTTTGCATGTCTTATCATTGGGATTTTATTCCGTGCTTTACGCAAACTCATAATTATTGCGCTGAATTGCATTACAGTCTATCCTTTTGCTTTTTTTGAAAGTTTTTTGCTTTGAGAAAAAAATTCTCAAAGCTAGATTTTGAGGCAGCCATGGACTGTTAATCTGCACTAAGTTTCTCTTTCTCTGATTATATATTCATTTCTTTTCTATTTCTTCTTAAACGTATAAACCACTTGTGTCTGCATCGAAGCCTAAAACTATGTACTCTATAGGATAATTTTCTATATCATCTTTCTTTTCCTTTATCTTACTGTTCTTAATGTTGAGATATTTATTCATATTGTATGTACTGTATGTACTAGGAGTTTTTTCTCTGAATAAGTACATTAATTAATTATCTTAATTAATTAGTACATACATACTGCATGTACTTGGAGTTTTTTCTCTTAATTAGTTTAGTTCAATAAAATTACTTAATTTTAAAATATGATTTTACTTGAAAACCCTGTATTCAATTATAAGTTAATAGCATACAATAGATTTGGATTCATAATAGGCCTTTTGTTTTCGATTAGTTGATGTAAATCCAGATCACCAGGTAGTCCATTCTTACTTGATAATATACTCAGTCCTATGCTCTTACTGCTTTTGCTAGAATTATTCTAATATTTTTATTCATATCAATACTAAACTATCTTTCTTTTTAGATCCATTAAGGACAGAGAATGGTAAGTCTTACAAAAGCTTTTAACATCTTCAGTCTGGATTGATTAATACACTGAACCACTGCTCCAGTGGGGATTCATTCTATAGTTTAGCAATCACTTCCATTGCACTTGGTGACATTCTAAATAGAGAAATCTCTGGAATAATTATAACAAGAATGCTAGCTTCCAGGGATTCTCTAGCTTTTTGGACTTAGTTTGATCTAGGATGTTCATGCTAGAGAATTCCTGGAAGCCTGGTATTCAGATACATCAGCCATCAGTAGGCACACAGAGATAAACAACATCTGCATACCACTCCAAAAAGACAATTTATAAAGCTAAAGAGGAAACAAAAAGACCTACCTCCATGCCACACACCTGATAAGCAGAGATCAACACCAGGATGAGCACGAGATCAACAACCAAACAGTAAACAACACTCCAATCAGGGAAATATCAATTCAGGCAAACAATCAATCAGCAACAGCATAATTAAGGAACCTCCAAGAACACTCCCAGCAACACAGACAGGGCAAGTCTCTCGTACACAACCGGAGAGCACTCCCTTCCAGCACTGATGTTACCGAGCTGGGAAGTGAAACATCTGCAAGAAAACAATCACACTCCAATAGCGCCAAGTACCCCACAGTTCAACCCTAGGCTAAAACTATTATTTTCTATTAGTCTGTGTTCATCATGGCCTGGTTCCTGGGTTCCATTAGATGACTGTTTCGTAAATGGGATCTGGAACACGCTTCCCTGTTGGATTTTGTGGATCAGACAAAAATAACAGGAGATCCTAAGAGTGATTCCATGGTTGTTCCTCTGGATCAGTTCACTTGAGCAGTTAGCCGTAGCTATAATAGAATGGCAAAATAATTACATTGTGTCATTCTTGCTGCCCCATGGCAATCTTTAATGAGAGCTCTTCCCCATTTGTAATGGGATGTACTACTGGTTTTTCTCCATCACACTCTAGGGATCTCTTCTGCAATTTCATCTCTTGTGACACAGAGGTGATTCGTCATCTCTTCAGCTGCAGCAGATAGATCAGACCAGGAAATCCACTCCATAAGAAGGCTTTATTTTCATTATAATTATTTTCATTGAGGTTGGCTATTATAAGAGAATCTTGCAAATCTGATTGTGCTGTACCTTCTCCTCATTCTGAAATAAACTAGGGATCTCTCTGAATTGCTTTCAAATATGATCTTACCGTTTTGAGCTTTAAATATACTTCAGCCCTCCTTCATAGGCAAAAGATCATGTTGAGGTCACCTTCAAGTTTCTCTACAGAGAGTTCCTTCTGGAACTTAACAGGGAGCATTGGGTGCCTGAATAGGTTCTCACACTCTGTGGTAGGGAATGGTTGCAGAGAACTCCAAGGCGATCAAAGAGTGATCTGATCATAAGGGTAAGAACACCTTCTCCCACCTTCAACCCTAAATAATTGCTCCCAATTAACTAATTGGTAACCAAGATCAAAATCTTGCTCTGATACAGAAACGTACTCTTTATTTGTGTAATATTTTTTTTCATTCCATTCAGAACAGAAAATGGTAGGGGTAATGAAACACGATTAAGAACGGAATCCAAATTCTTTCAGAACAGATTCTGTAATCATTGTTTTAGTCCATGCACTCTTAGTAAGATTCTCACTAAGATAAATCACACAAGCCTGTTAGGAATACATATTCAAGTTTAAAATTTCATTGTTTCTGGGGGAATCTTTGCATCTCTTTTTTCCCAACATTCTAGATTGAATTAATCTTACTTATTATTAAAATAGTTTTCAGGGTTTCCTATTTGGAGTTCATCTTAGTCTGCAGAATAAGCAGAGCTCACAAATGTCAGCTTTCTTGGTTTTTTTTTCAATTTGGGGTGAAGTATATATGTGCTTTTACTATAAAAATGTGCTGCATTTTTTGCTATCTTGTATCTATGTTCCTTAGTTTTATATGAATTCAGCAATCTAGTCATCCCTATCAATGAAATTTCAGATATATTAATTGAACTTATTTACCACTCATCTTACTACATGTATACATTTAAAGAAGAATTGGGTGAGCCTCTTGGTACTTTTCAGCTTTTATGCAAAAAGTAGAAATTGACAAAATGCTATCGCTGTTGAGTATTTCTAGAAATGTGGAATTCGCAAAGTAGATCGAGTTTAAAACGTCTTTCTCCTTTCGAATGATGTTGTTGAGCTGCCACCCCAAATATCATCAGGCTAAGGAGGGCGAGGAAGAGAAAACCTTGGATGTCCCCTTCATTGTTTCTGGGGAAATCTTTGCACCTCTTTTTCCCCAAGATGCAAGATTTATTATTATTATTATTATTATTTATTGTTCATTTGGAATCTTTGTTTTCATGATGTTGATATATTACTCGGTCTTCAGACTGTCATGGTATAGAAAATTAATAAAAAATAAATGCCTATCTACCAATTCACATCTGCATGTAAGAGATTGTTTTAAAAATAAAACTGGAAATGCAAAGGTATCCTTCTTTAATTGGAATGCGTGCTTTTGTTTTCCAAAATTCCATTTTTCCAAAAATCAATCTGGCCTTTATTAACCAAGACCACTGAATTGCAGTTTATGTATATAGGAACAGTGCAAAGCTACCGCCAGACATGGGCATCTTTGCTTTAATTCCTTTTAAATTGTACTTTTTTAATACAAAGCTGCTTCTTTTTTAAATTTCCAGAACAATTTAAAGAAGAATTGGGTGAGTCGCTTTTCAGCTTTTATACATAAAGTAGAAATGAACAAAATGCAATCACTGTTGAGTATTTCTAGGAATGTTTATTTAGGAATATAGGTCCCGCTTAAAATGTATTTCTCCTTTCGAATGATGTGGTGAGTCAATGAACTGTTGTTGAGCTGCCATCCTAAATATCACCAGGTTAAGGAGGGCAAGGAAGAGAAAACCTTGGATGTCCCCTTCATTATTTCTGCGTTATCTTTGACCTCTTTCTTCCCCAAAATGCAAGATCCAAACCCGAACCCTATAATGATTTATTTTCCATTTGGAATGTTTGTTTTCGTAATGTTGATATATTACTCAGTCTTCAGACTGTAATGGTGGAGAAAATTCATAAAAAATAAATGCCTGTCTACCAATTGACAGCTCTAGGTAACATTGTTTTAGAACTGAAACTTGGAAGGCAAAGGTATCCGACTTCTCTTGGAATGCGTGCTTTGTTTTCCAAAATTGCATTTGTCCAAAATCAGTCTGGCCTTGATTATCCAAGACCACTGAACTGCATTTGATGCTTGTAGCAACAGTGCAAAACTACTCCCAGACATCTTGCCTGTACTAAGCGTTTTTTAAAACTTGGCAACTTTTGTGCTAGTATCGCACTCAACCCCCCGGAGTGTGTAATCCAAAGGGGATCGGCAGAGTCAAACATACTTTCCTACACTTTCTCGAGCTCCTTTAGAAAAGCTACCAACTGTACAAGAGGTTCAGTATTGCCGGGTGAATAGCTGTGCGTTCAGTGGACTCTCTTTACCAGACTTTTCAAACATCGGAAGAGTTTCCTATTTGGATTTCTTCCTAGTCTGGGAGAAACATATTTATTTTCCATTGCAGAATAAAACATCTGACACATGTCAGTCTTCTGTGGTTGTTCCATTTTCTTTTTAAGTTTGGGGTGAAGAATCGATCTGCTTTAGTCCAAACTGTGCTGTGTTGCTTTCACCTTGTTGTGTCTACAGTCCTTGGTCTTATTTAAAGTCAGCAATGTGGTTATCCCCATCAAAGAATTTCCTTTTTTCATTGCTGTAGTCACAGAATGCTGCTTTTTTACTGTAGTCAGAAAACTAAACGCAACCTTAGTTGTAAGAACAAATAACGATAGTGTAGCGGTTTTAAAATACAGTGCTGCGAAAGAACTCAGGAATGAAAGACTTTTAAGCACAGATTTTGAAATCATTATTTTAGTGCCTAGACTCTACACTACACTGTCTATCATTAATTTTGCTTAAAACTAAGATTGCGTTTAGTTTTCCGACTACGGTAAAAAACCCAGCATTTTGTGACTACAGCAACGAAAAAAGGAAATTCTGACCCAGATTCTTACTAAGGGTAAGTCTCAGAAGCCTATCACCTTTAGGCTCCAATAAACAAAATCCAGATCAGAAATGGAAGTCAATTCTCCACAAATATTCTCTCTTTGATGGAACAATTCTGAATCGGGTCATTCTTACGAAAACCTAATGCGTTTTTCTTTCCAGGTCGGCTTAGGACAGAGAAGGGTAAGTGCCATGAAAAGTATTTTATTACCTTGAGCTGATTAGACAGAGCAGTGCAGTTTTCGGCACCTCCTTTCAAAAACTTTTCTTACATATTCTGACATTTGAGGAACAAATTGGGACAATTACATCAGATTTTGCTAGCTCATTGTTGAGCTTCCTAAGATGACCTAATACAGGCATTCAGTACGTTTCATTCTCCTTCGAGCGACTTAACGTCGGAATGGATTTTGTGGCATCGAAAGAAGGGCAGCATTTCTAGCTCTACAGAAATGGCTTTTTTTCACGCATGATGTGGTGACTGAGATGCAATTGCTGCCTTCTCTTTGGCTTGGGTGATGAACTTAAGCGGGATAGCCGCAATCAGACAATTGCGACCAGAGAAAGGCCCTCGGAGCCAGCTGGGGGGAGGTTATCTTCAGGCGAAGGGCCGAGAAAGGACACACACCGGATGATCTCCTAGGCAGTGCACAGATTTTGAAAGGGGGAAAGCTTGGATTGCAGGGTTCTGGCTGCCAAGTTGACGTTTTGACCTCCCATGCAGACACTCACCTTCTAGCCCAACAATCACACTAACGATATCAAGCGAGGGCTCCAATTCTTATATTTCAAAAACAAAACAAAACAAGACAGCATTCGTCATGGTTTCTTTCATAATTCAAATGCCCCACAACTGTTTCAACGTAAAATCTAAGGGGTAGCTGACATGGGTATCTTTGTTTTGATTCTTATTAAATTGTACTTTTTTAAAACAAACCTGCTTTTTTAAAAAATTTCCAGATCAGTTTAAAGAAGGATTGGGTGAGCTGCTTTTCAGCTATTTTGCAAAAAGTAGAAATGAACAAAATGCAATCACGGTTGAGTGTTTCTAGGAAAGTGTCATAAGGTATCTAAATCAAATGTCTTTAAAATGTCTTTCTCCTTTCGAATGATGTGGTGAGTCAAATAAGTGTCATTGACCTGCCATCCCAAAAATAATATAATATTATAAATATTTATATTATAATATTATAAATAGAATGGGTTAAGGATGGGAAGGAAGAGAAAACCTTGGATGTCCCCTTCATTGTATCTGGGGGAATCTTTGCACCTCTTTTTTCCCCAACATGCAAGATTTTATTATTATTACTTATTTCTCATTTGGAATGTTTGTTTTCGTAATGTTGATATATTACTCAGTCTTCAGACTGTAATGGTGTAGAAAATTAATAAAAAATAAATGCCTGTCTACCAATTGACAGCTCTAGGTAACATTGTTTTAGAACTGAAACTTGGAAGGCAAAGGTATCCGACTTCTCTTGGAATGCGTGCTTTGTTTTCCAAAATTGCATTTGTCCAAAATCAGTCTGGCCTTGATTATCCAAGACCACTGAACTGCATTTGATGCTTGTAGCAACAGTGCAAAACTACTCCCAGACATCTTGCCTGTACTAAGCGTTTTTTAAAACTTGGCAACTTTTGTGCTAGTATCGCACTCAACCCCCCGGAGTGTGTAATCCAAAGGGGATCGGCAGAGTCAAACATACTTTCCTACACTTTCTCGAGCTCCTTTAGAAAAGCTACCAACTGTACAAGAGGTTCAGTATTGCCGGGTGAATAGCTGTGCGTTCAGTGGACTCTCTTTACCAGACTTTTCAAACATCGGAAGAGTTTCCTATTTGGATTTCTTCCTAGTCTGGGAGAAACATATTTATTTTCCATTGCAGAATAAAACATCTGACACATGTCAGTCTTCTGTGGTTGTTCCATTTTCTTTTTAAGTTTGGGGTGAAGAATCGATCTGCTTTAGTCCAAACTGTGCTGTGTTGCTTTCACCTTGTTGTGTCTACAGTCCTTGGTCTTATTTAAAGTCAGCAATGTGGTTATCCCCATCAAAGAATTTCCTTTTTTCATTGCTGTAGTCACAGAATGCTGCTTTTTTACTGTAGTCAGAAAACTAAACGCAACCTTAGTTGTAAGAACAAATAACGATAGTGTAGCGGTTTTAAAATACAGTGCTGCGAAAGAACTCAGGAATGAAAGACTTTTAAGCACAGATTTTGAAATCATTATTTTAGTGCCTAGACTCTACACTACACTGTCTATCATTAATTTTGCTTAAAACTAAGATTGCGTTTAGTTTTCCGACTACGGTAAAAAACCCAGCATTTTGTGACTACAGCAACGAAAAAAGGAAATTCTGACCCAGATTCTTACTAAGGGTAAGTCTCAGAAGCCTATCACCTTTAGGCTCCAATAAACAAAATCCAGATCAGAAATGGAAGTCAATTCTCCACAAATATTCTCTCTTTGATGGAACAATTCTGAATCGGGTCATTCTTACGAAAACCTAATGCGTTTTTCTTTCCAGGTCGGCTTAGGACAGAGAAGGGTAAGTGCCATGAAAAGTATTTTATTACCTTGAGCTGATTAGACAGAGCAGTGCAGTTTTCGGCACCTCCTTTCAAAAACTTTTCTTACATATTCTGACATTTGAGGAACAAATTGGGACAATTACATCAGATTTTGCTAGCTCATTGTTGAGCTTCCTAAGATGACCTAATACAGGCATTCAGTACGTTTCATTCTCCTTCGAGCGACTTAACGTCGGAATGGATTTTGTGGCATCGAAAGAAGGGCAGCATTTCTAGCTCTACAGAAATGGCTTTTTTTCACGCATGATGTGGTGACTGAGATGCAATTGCTGCCTTCTCTTTGGCTTGGGTGATGAACTTAAGCGGGATAGCCGCAATCAGACAATTGCGACCAGAGAAAGGCCCTCGGAGCCAGCTGGGGGGAGGTTATCTTCAGGCGAAGGGCCGAGAAAGGACACACACCGGATGATCTCCTAGGCAGTGCACAGATTTTGAAAGGGGGAAAGCTTGGATTGCAGGGTCCTGGCTGCCAAGTGGACGTTTTGACCTCCCGTGCCGATGCTCACCTTCTAGCCCAACAATCACACTAACGGTTTCAAGCGAGGGCTCCAATTCTTATATTTCAAAACACAAAACAAAACAAAACAAAAACAGCTTTGTTCTTGGTGTCTTTGATCATTCAAATCCCCCACAACTGCTTCAAAGTAGGGGACAGCAGACTTCTGCTGCAAGGGACAGCAGACACGGGTATCTTTGCTTTAATTCCTTTTATGTTGTACTTTTTTTTAACACAAAGCTGCTTTTTTTAAATCTCCAGATCAATTTAAAGAAGAATTGGGTAAGCCGCTTGGTACTTTTCAGCTTTTATGCAAAAAGTAGAAATGAATAAAATGCTATCACTGTTGAGGATTTCTAGGAGTTTGTAAGATTCTCGCTAAGATAAACCACACAAGCCTATTCTGTTTATCTGCAATTAATAGAATCCAAATCACAAACTGGAATCAGTGCTCCACAAAATGTTCTATTTCCTTGATGGAATGGTTCTGACTTTTCGGATGAAAACCGAGTCTTTCTTTTCAGATCAGCTAAGGACAGAAAACTTGAAGCGTCATGAAAGCTTTGTGTATTAATTTGGGTTGGTTGCACAAACCAGTGGAATTTTTGTTGGTACCTGCTTTCGAATACACCCACTATTTATTATGATGTCTTAGGAATGTTGCACCTTGGGACAATCTACGTTAGTTTATGCTAACTAATTTTTAAACTCTGCAAGTTTCTGGGATGACTTACTGAAGACGTATGTTTTATGATTTTGAGACATATTCAGCATAGGAATGCATTTTGTCCTTGCAGTATCGAAAGGAGGGAGAACATTTTAACTCCTTAAAAAACCCCTTTTTTCTCCAATGATATGACGGGTGGAGATGCTACTGTTGCTTTTCCTTTGGGGGGCTAAGACTTTCAATGGGATAGTTTAATCAGAACATTTTGATCCAGAGAAAGGCCCAGAGGTTGGACCAGGTGCGGGAGAAGTGCATCTGAAGGGAGGGGGTGATAAAAAAGACCGCATGTTAGATTAATGTACTATGCATTGAACATACAGAATTTTAAAAGGAAGAAGGCTTTGTCTTCAGGATCATGGTTGCCATGTTGACTTTTTTGACATCCCATGCAGGTGCCAAATTATCCTAATCGCATAATGAAATCAGAATCTTCCTGAAGTGAGGGTTCTAATTTTTATATTTCAAAAAACCCAGCATCTTTCGTGGCTCCTTTAAAAATCTGAGTTCCCACAACTGCCTCTAATTAAAAATCCAAGAGACGGTTGGCATGGGTGTCCTTGCTTTAGTACCTTTTAAACTGCATTTATTCTTTTTATGTAAAACCTTTTTTTTTCATTCCAGATAAATTGAAAGAAGAAACGGGTAAGCTGCTTGGCACCTTTTAGGACTTATACAGAAAGCTGATGCCCTGGACGGAATCTTATTTTTAAGTTTAAAGAAAAGATCGGCCATATAACTTCAGTGTTTCATAACTGAAGAATGATCTATTATGTCAGGGTTTAGAGGACAACAAATGAGGTTAATGGGAGAAAAAAGTCTCTTAAAACCATTTTTAAAAA
>JANHZU010025294.1:0-12603 GCA_032468055.1 Acrochordus granulatus | reverse complement strand
AGCTCTCATCTTCATTAGAGCACACAAGCCCCCCAACCACAGCAAGGTAGTGCCTTGCTGGGGGGAGTTGGCCATTACCTTCTTCTGATTTTATTTATATTTTACTTATAAGCTCCCTGTGTATGTAGAGTAGCTTGCCCTGCACATATTGGTGGAGGAGGAGTTTTCTCCTTGACCTTTCCTTGATTAGGATATTGTTTTTTTCTTGATTGCTTGTTTGGTAATTTCTTGGTCAGGGTAATTTCTTGAGTATTATTTTCTACTTGATTGTTCACCTGATGTTAATCCCCGTTTATCTGGGTGTGGCTGCTGAAGAAGATGCGTTCTAGTCTTTTTGCTACCTTCTTAGCTTTCTTTTACTGTCTCTTTTGAATGGTGTGTAAATGTGGTTTATCTCTATGTATGTGTTGATGGCTGATTTTTCTGAGTGCCAAGTTTCCAGGAATTCCCTAGCATTTTTGGATCATGGTATGGAATCCAAATCCTTATTTCCTAGCATTTTTGGAATATAATTTGCTTAACAACTATATTGATTCATGAATGACCACGGTAAAAATGGTTGATTTGCTCACATGATGATTCGCTTAATGACCACGACAGGAATTCTGGTCCCAATTGTGGTCATAACTTGAAGACTTCCTATACTCTGTTGCATACTATCCCTCTGTAAGTCTGCAGTTCTTGTTCCTTCCTCTTGTGGAACAGCCCAGATGCCACCTCATTCACCATTGTTCAGCTCCAACACTGTTGTGCTTCCTTGCAGATCAGCATCTGAGCATGTGTGTCTTTTTCCGGGATAAATGGGAGGCCGTTCAGTGCACCCAGTCTCCTTTCACCTTTCCTTTGAATGGCGCAGGCGCACTTCCTCCAGCTGGGGTAGCCATTTGGTTATCTATTCCTGTATTTATTAATCCAATTTATATGGCTTCCCTCTTATCTCATAAAAAGTGACTCAGTACTCTCTAGCGCTAGAAAAAAAAAGATTATTTAGCTTCTATAATGCTTGCAAAGAGGCCTGCTCTTTGCAACCGGCTCTTTTGCATGGTTTCCGGAGGTTGGAGGGGAGGGGAGCTTCGATGACCAGCCAAGCCGTTTTCGCTTTACCTCCACCAGGTCTTGCTTTCAAGGTCATGCGTTGCCTCTGAAAATGCAGGCTTCAGCAAAGGCTGAATCGCGCGCGCTGCTGAAAATAGGATGATGCTGACCTTGTCTTCCAAACCCCGCTAAGTGCCGTGAGCTCTTCCCCTGGGGTTCAGGGGAGGCTGTGTGTCCTCAGTGGCAGAGAGAAATGGGTTGAAGGAGGTCCATTCTTCACCTTTCAATGACTTAAGGAGCCTCGGTGAGTTAGAGAACGAAGCTGCGAGCCCGTCTTCCTGGGTACTGCAATGGCCACGTTTTGAGCGTGTCATTGAAGAGTGTCATTGTCCCTTCTAAGCTGTTTTGGGGATATTCGTCAAATCCGTCCATTTCTTCATCAATCCCTCCCTCCCTCCCTCCCTCCCCTTGCAACATCTCCCTGACTCATCAGGATGGGAAGGCAGAGCATGTTACGGGTCCCATCAATTAGGGATGTACACCTGGTGGGATCACGGAAAGGATC
Organism: Acrochordus granulatus; assembly: GCA_032468055.1. NCBI lineage: Eukaryota > Metazoa > Chordata > Lepidosauria > Squamata > Acrochordidae > Acrochordus > Acrochordus granulatus. The sequence continues at coordinate 11,003 of JANHZU010025294.1, read as the reverse complement.
TTCTTGGTGGTGGCCCCCTCTCTATGAAACGTCACCCCTCCGAGGCATGGTTGGCCCCAATCTGCTGCTCTTCGAAAAAATGTGGTTTTGCCAGCAGGCCTGGGAACCATGAATAGAGCTCTGCTTGTGGTTTCGTTGAGTGATGGGGTTGGTAGACCAGTCAACGTCAGTTGGTCGCTCTCAGGGATGCCGCCGGGTGGTTCTTGGCACGGCTCTGTCTGACCTTCGGTCTTTCCAAAATGTCAAGATGAAAGAGTCCTCTCGACTCCAGCTCCAAAAAGACCTCTCCGTGGTGGGGCCACAGTTGTTCATGTGAGCACCGTTGCCCACTTCCGATGGCGCGTCTAGCGAATGTCTCCTGAGAAGTGGCAAGTTTTCTCTTCTATCACACCTTCTATGTTTTGTGTTCCAAGAATATTTTGGGGAAAGCGTGAAGTGCCTGCTTTTTGCAGGCTTTTCCCATGCAAATTCTCCTCAAAATCTTCTGAGGGAGAAGTAGACCTTGTGGGAGGAGAAGGAGTCTCTGGCAGCCGAACACCAAGGTAGCTCATTCACAGTGTGAAAGAATCAACCTTTCTGGGACAGAAACCTTGTACAGGTAGTCCTCAACTTAACGACCATAATCGGGAGTAGAATTTCCACTGGTAAGTGAGATGGTTGCCAAGTGAGCCATGGCCAGTTTTACAATCTTTTTTGCCATGGTTGTTAACGGAATCACTGCGGTTATTAAGTGAATCACATACTCGTTAAGCACCTCCAGATTCTCCTATTGATTTTGCTTGTTGGACGCCCGCTGGGAAGGTCACACATGGTGATCACATGACCCTGGGATGTTGCACCCATCTTAAGTACTTGCTGGCTGCCAAATGCCCAAAGTTTGATCACATAACTTCAATGATTATAAGTGCAAACACTGGTCGTAAGTCATTTTTTTTAGTGCCATTGAATCTTTGAAAGGTCCTAATTGAATGGTGGTAAGTCGAGGACTTACCTGTAAATGAGGGCAAGGAAGTTGGGAAAGTCTAGGAAAGAGATGGGTAAGTAAGTGTTTATTGACTTAGTTGACAATATCGAACACAGTAAGTGGGGGGATACTTGGAAAGATACCCCTAACCACACTTGTCAAAGCTGAACCCAGCCGAGCTTCGCCCAAATAAGTTGGACAGCAACTCCCATAACTCCCAGCTAGTGAGAATTCAGTAAATTTGGGCAAAGCTGAATTTGCCAGTGCTTCTCTCTATTTGATCTCCTCTGCGGACCTCCTTGGTGTGTCCATTTGGTCATTTTTGGAGATGCAGTGCTGGCTGAGACCAGCGTCTCTCAACCTCGGCGACTTTAAGATGTGTGGACCTCAACTCCCAGAATTCCCCAGCCAGTGCTGGCTGAGGGATTCTGGGAGTTGAAGTGCACACATCTTAAAGCGGGCAAGGTCAGGGAACCCTGGCCTGGAGAGCCTGATGTGGCCATCAAGTTTATCTTGACCTGCTGTTTGTAGGCCAGTAGAAGTTTGGAAGATCTCTGTAAGTCACCTTTCCATATCGGTGGGGCTGAAACGAGGGGGTGATGAGTCACAATATATTCTAATTTTAATGTTGCTATCTGTCCTGAGAGGGTCCGACCTCTGGCCAGTTGTGGCCTCACGCAGGTCACAAATCCAACAAAAGAGGAGAGATGTTATATTTAGAGTTTCAAGATTTTTTGAAACGGTAGAGGAAGAATGACCAAACCTATTCTGTGCCTTCGAAAATTATCCCCATAATATCTCCCAGGTCGCAGATGAACCCAACCAGCCACTGATTTGTTTGTGTAGCCAGACTCCTTTCATGGTCAAAAGATGGGCAGATCTTCGAGATGCCTTCTGCGGAAAAGGAATTATCTCTTTTTCCTCCATTCCTTCTGCATCTATTTTTAGCAGTGATTTAAAAAAAACAACCTAAGTTGCTCGTTCGGATTTCTTTTAAATGGAAGCATCCCGAGGTTAAGACTTTACGCTGCAAAGCACCAAGTTCCTTAACTCTTCCAATATTATGCAAATGACTGTTTTGCTTTGATGAACCTCATTTCATTTGTTTGGGTGCATTTAATGTGGAATTAATGGGTGTGCCCCAACCCGTGACGGATTAGGCGGATCTATTTCTTGCTTTGATTCCTAAGCCATTTCTGAATTTTCAGCTCATCAGGAGGAATTGGGAAGAGGAGAAGAAACTAGGTCACCAGACTCTGTGTGTGTGTCAGAGAGAGAGAGAGAAACTGAATGAGAGCGAGAGAGAGAGAAGAATATCAGATCAGGAACAGGCGATAATCCTAGCATTAAGCAAACTTGGCTGCAGCGCTTCGGGAGTTTTGCTATTTTAAGCATTTTCCTCCATGACGGCCAGCATTTAATACAGAACAAAGAAGTATCACCAAAGCAAGTGAAAGATTAGTGCTCAAATACAGGTGGTCCTCGACTTATGGCCGTAATGGAGACTTCCTGTTATGATTGTAAATCATGACAGTCGTAAAGTGGGTCACCCATGTGACAATGCAATTTTATGACCTTTTTTTGCAGCGGTCGTTAAGGGAACCAGTGGTTCATTGTGGGCCAGGTTTGCTGAAAACCAGAAGTAACTGCTGGTTTGTTTTTTTGTTTTTTTGCAAAAGCATCATAATACAGGGTCATGTGATCGTGGGATGCTGCAATGGCCATAAATGCAGATGGCCCCATGAGTAGTAGGGGGTGGTCACTGGAACTTCAGAACCGGCTCGTAAGAAACACCCCCGCCAGAGGTCCATTGTAACTTCAAATGTTTGCTAAGTGATCAGTCATATATTGAGGACTACTTGTAAATGCTTTGTGGTTGATGGCTTGCTTAGTAGTTAGCTTTTGAAGTAATGTCTGTGTGTGCTGATGCGCGAATTTGGTCGCAGTGGAAGGCTGCATTGAAAATGAGGACATCAGAACTGGCTTAGTCATTGATTCGAGTTAGAAATTCCAGGTTTATTTCTCACCTAGGCCATCTTGGGACAATCTTGGCCTCCAGTCTCTCATCTGTAGCAACTGGATGGTTCTACCTTGCTGGCACATCCTAAGGGGTATCACAAAGATACAACGCCCAAAGTTGGAATAAATGGGATGGAAAACTTGGGTTGGGAGTAGGGGAAGGTACTACGGAAACCTGTCTCGCTTAGTGACCTATGAAAAAGGTTGACAAATCAGTCAGGGGTGCGACTGCTGCTTCATTGGGGCCCAGATAATCCAGACAACAGAAACAAGGCTCAATCAGCATGACATTGAACGCGCAAGGTTGTGTTTCTTTGGTGGGAAGACAGATCGGGGTTCTTCTCTGTCACTCGCTCACTTCTGGGCTGAGTTACCCTTTGCGTTCGAATAAAGCCGGGCTCCAGGCTTCCTCGTGGCTTGACCGAGCGGCTCTCCTCCCTTTTGTTAATTCACCTTTAGTCCCTTCCCGACGGCCTTTGCGAAGGCACGCAAGCGAGGTCCTCTCAGGGAAGAACGGCCTTTCAGGAGCATCACGGCCCGCCCTGAGCCGTGCACGTTGGCCCCTCTGACCAGAGATCCCGCTGGCTGGAGATTGCGGGAATGGTGGTCCCAACCCACCGAGGGGTTGGGGTGTCAGCTTAAGCCTGTCCTGTCCCTTCTGGCGCCTTCCTTAATTGTGGTGGCTGGGGTTCCTGCTTTGGGGTGATAGACGCTTGGGGCGTCAGATGAGATGAAGAGCCTCTTGTTGGATGACCGTTACTTAAACAGTCTCCGCAGCCAGGTTGGAGTGGTTTATTTTTAACGATTTGTAGACATTTATAAATAAACAGTCGGGGCGGTGCGTCACAGCTGAGACCCACTTCTTCTGTTTTTAATACGGGGCCCGTCCTCAGTTCACAAGAATCGTTGCCCTTTGAAGGAGTCCAGCCAAGAAGCACGGAAGTGACTCTTCCAGCTCCGTCTTCGTTGCAAGTTTCCGTCAATGACATTTGGCCGGGCTGAACTGTCTCTTGTCCCCTCCCTGTGCGCAGCCCAAGAACCGCAGGAAGGCCTCTTCCGAGCGTCTTGCCCCACCCGTGTTTTCGCTGCCTGTTGCCTGAGGGCTTCCTTGGTTGCATCTCTCGGCCCTCCCCCAAGGTCCTGCCCACTGCCGTTGCAGGGCTCCGGTGTCCTTGCACATCCCTCCGAGGCAGGAGGTGAAGCAAGCAACCCTACTGGCAGCTTTAATCTGGATAGGTACATGTGCACAGACACCTGTCTGTGTGGATAAAGTGAAAAATATCGATTCTGTAAGACCTGTATAGGTAGTCCTCGACTTACAGCCATTCATTTAGCGGATGAAGTTACAGCAGCACTGAAAAACATAACTTAAAACTGATCCTCGCACTTAAGACCGTTGTAGTGTCCCCACGGTCGCATGATCCAAATTCGGGCGCTTGGCAACCAGCATGCATCTGTGATAGATGCAGCATCCCAGATTATGTGACTGCCATTTGTGACCTTCCCAGCCGGCTTTTGACAAACAAAATCAACAAGGGAAGCAGATTCACTTGACAGCCGCATGATTTGCTTAACAACTGCAGTGATTTGCTTAACAAACGTGGCACAAAAAAGAAGGTTGTAATATTGGGCGCGACTCACTTAACCCCTGCCTTGCTTAGCAGCGGAGACTGTGGTCAGAAGTCGAGGACCACCCGTTTGCCACTTCACTCCAGCCATGAAACGAGCACTGAGAGAAAATTCCTAGAGCAGCCTCATTTTGCGGGACTGCTCTAGGACTTTGACTCTACCAGTGACCACCATAAGGAAGGATGAGTTCCCCCTGTGTGCTCAATGCTGCAGCTGGCCGGGGATCTTCACTTAGCTTTAAAAACCCCGGAGCTGCTTTCAGCCAAAAATTAGCGTTCTCCAGCCCCAGTGATGACCGGTTGCCATATTCACGTGACGCCCCCGCTTCCTTGACCCTGTTCTGCAGCAGAGACAATCTTCCTGCAACCTTTTAATGGTCCTGATCTTAGCTACAGATGGACAGCTATTTGGAGAAGGGTCTGCTGTGATCATAGAGGGTATCTCCTGCCCACCAAGAACTGGAAACTGGAGAAAAAGCAAGCCCAGCTCGCACACTTCCCCAGAATAAAGCTTCAATTCCTGCCCCATTTCAGTGGGTTTGCAGAGGAGAATGTCCCAGAGAGAATTGTTTCAGAAGAAAATAATTAATTGTAGCTCAGGGTTGACCTGTGGGGTCCTCGGAGCTCTCTGAGCTGGGTGGTTTTCTTGCAGACGTTTCACGACCCAACCAGGGAACATCGTCAGTGCTAGAAGGGAATGGGTTCTCTGAGAGAGCCTACCCCCCCTCCCTTCTAGCACTGATGATGTTCCATAGTTGGGTCATGAAACGTCTGCAAACAAACCAAACCCAGAGAGCGCCAAGGACTCCACAGTTCAACCCTGGATTGACCAGCTCTGCAAACCCAGCACCTGAAACTGAGCAGCTCCACTCTCTTCTAACACTGATGATGTTCCATTGTTGGGTCATGAAACGTCTGCAGACAAACCAAGCCCAGAGAGCACCAAGGGCCCCCACATTATTTCGAGACTTTAGTGAGGTCCTCTTCCGAGTATGCTGATGGATCTTCCGTGGCACGCATCCCGGTGCCCTTGGAAGAAAAGCTGACCTTGGAAATTGCCTGTGAATGCTCAGCTGAAGGCAAGAAAGCGCCCTCAGCAGAGTTCCCTGCCGCCCCGGGTGTCAGCACCCGAGACTGGCATTCCGTCAGCACCACCACGGAGAACAGCCGGCGCTGGCAGACGTGGGCCATCCCCAGTTCCAGCCGTGCCGAACGACTGGATGCGGTTTCTCCCGCTTTGGTGGCAGCCGTTTGTCAACCCATCTTTGAAAGCTCTGAGGAGCAGGGTGCTGTATTTAGCAGCTTCGAGCCAAGTGTCGCTTCCACGTCTCCCTCCCCTTGCTGGACCAGGAAGCCCCCTCCCCTCGTTCCCAGAATGCCTTGTGCCTTGGCAAAAAACACCCCTCCCGCTGGGTCTTCAGTCCGACTGTGGTGCTGACGAGGAGCTAGACCTTGGATGGGCAGCCAGATGTTTTTCCGAAGCTCCGTTTGCAATTGTCGTGGTGACTAGAAGTAGACATCAGAAATGGAAGGAGGCTGGTGCTGGTGCTGGTGCTGGTGCTGGTGATGGCAGGAAAGACCAAGAAAGCTTTTTTTATTTTTCAGAGAGAAAAAGAATTTTAGAACTTTTGTGGATCTCTGAGCAGGAGGAGCCCGGGGCAGATGTGTCTAGTCTAGTTTCTACCAGTTATATATTTTAATGTATTACTTATTTCTGTTTATGTCAATTGGTGTTTATGTTTTCACACGTTGCATCAGCCATAGCAGCTCAGAGGACAGGAAATAATACGGATGGAGCTCTCCGCCTGCTGCCCCGTTGGGGGAGTTGGAATTCAAAGACGTGAGCAATCTCGGATGAAATGTGGGGTTTGTTGGTTTGCTGGGCTTCTTAGCTTCCTGCACTGAAACGCTCCAGAACTCAAAATTTTATTTTATTTATTCTGTTTTATTCACCTGGAGGCCGCCCATCCAGCTGACTCCCGATGTCTGGTCTAGCATTCCCAAATTCAACATACGGAGTGAATATTGCATTGCCTCGTCCTGTTCTTACCTCCTTGCATCTATCTTCTTCACCCCATGAATAGTGTGCTCAAAGTCACCCGTGTCGAACGATGCTCTTAAGTTGGGTGTCCCATAAGTGGCCTTGGAAGAAACCTTGCCTGCCCTTTGGTGTGTCAGAACAGGGTATTTATTTGGCACCTGCTCCAAGCAGAGTTTTCAGACCCTTAAAACCATATTTAGGATTTACGGCCATTCGGTGCTGAGAAATCTTGGCACATCCTGCAAGCCAATTAGCAGTTTTCTTTCGTCTCATTTGGGGAAATAAATTTCAGTTCAGCACTTTAAAGAGGTGCCAGGTGGCATCTCTAAGAGCAGGTCTGGGTTCGAAATGGAGGGCATCAGTTTGAAACTGGTACCTATCTCAGAGATGCCAGTTAGTACATATATTGGATACGGGCATCTTCCTTCATACTGGCGTTCTTGCCCGCATTAGACTACAGGTAGTCCTCGATTTACAACTGGTGCTTAATGACCATTCAAAACTGTGATAAAAGGTACTTATTTTTTCGCAAAAATATCCCAGAGAATAATAGGTTCGCATAATAACCGTGGCATTCACTTAATAACAACAGATCACATTGCAACTGTGATGTGCACTTAATAACCACCAAAGAAAAGGTTGTTAGATCAGGTCTGGTTATGTGATGAATATTTTACCACTCAAAGTTACAAGAGACACCCCCCAAAAAAGATACTTCTGGTTTTTGGCAAAAATGCCCCATAGACAGCGGCATTTATTTAATGACTGCAGTGGTCACATTACAACGTTCACTTAACGACTGTCACAAAAAAGGTTGAAAATTGGATCCGGTCACATAATAATCTGTTTTACGAGTATCTCAATTTACAGCCGTAATGAGCAGCCTCCACTAATGGTCGTAAGTCGAGGACTACCTTCCGTTAGAGTCATCCAGCATCGCCTGATTGAAATTTGGCTTCGTTTTCCCACCACGAGAAGAGCTCAGCACTGCCCTTCCCTCTTTCTCCCTTTGGCAAAGCTACTTAATGCCTTTTTCCAGGACTTCAGAGTTTGTCTGTCCCTTTCTTTCCGAAGCCCTTTTGGTTCTTTTTTAACAAGTCGGTCTGGCAAAGGGAGCAGGCAGTTTGCACAGCAGCAGTGCTGGAAAATACGTGGCTTTGGACCCTTTTCTTACTGGGATGGGTTTGAAGCACAATCCTAGTTTTTACCGTTTATTTCCACCGTAAAGGTCTTCTCTGCAGCACTTGCTTCTGGCAGGGGCTTTGCTGGTTTGCCTTGTGTCCGTCCTGCACTTCAGGTGGGGAGATTCTGTTGAAAGTCCCATTTTATTTAACATTGGGATCGCATAAATGCTGTTTGGAGGCTCACACGTGTCATGGCGGCCCACCATTCCCAGCATCTGGCTTACGTATATGATCGTTTCTGAAAGTTCTCAGTGGTGATCTCATGATCTGCATAAAGAGGTTGGGTGATGTTGGTGTAATTTTCATCTGGGGACCCTTGAATATGATGAGATGGACCCTCTGTAAGGCACTACCTTGCTGATGACAATCTCCAGTTTAGCTTCAGGAGGAATCTACTAGAACAAAACTTCTTCTGGGGGGAAAAGATGGATTGTTGGCCTTTTGACTTCCTGCTTTTGATGCAGACTAGCAGCTGCCGCAGACCTTCCAGGAAAAAAAATCTAATGCAAATACTTCTTGACAGCCGTATGTTTTACATACTGGTTTTTTTTAAGTGGGGGATGGAGGGATGACCATGTACCTCCAACACAGATCTCTTTGTTCCTGTTTAAATAAGTGAGCGAGCCTCACTGGCACATACTGTCAGTGGTAGCAATGCGCAGGGAGCATTTCTGCACCTCCGAGGTCCCCATCAAAGATTTCAAGATGCTATTAATAATGGAAATCCAGCAAAGAAATCCCTGGTTTAATGGAAAATGTCCATTAAAGAACTGAAAAATGGAACGTTGATGGGAAGTTGTGCAACACAGCTAAGACAATGTCCCTTGTGTCTCTTTACACATTAAAAACAGCTGAAGTTGCTCCTCAGGCATTAAGGGTAGGATAGTTGGGAGTCCATAGACTGTTAGTGGGCAGGGGAGATGGTGTTGGTTTTATCCTGGCTTGCTGACCGCATGTGTCTGTTTTTATCGTCGTGTTGACAGTGTTATTAGATAATGTTTTGTTATAATACTGAAAGAGAGACGGAAAACATTACATTTTCAATACCTTCCATTTAATGATTAGGGAACAAAGTGTTGAGGAGTTGGAAACCAAGGTGCCACATTTGGGAACATGCGTTCTAAAGACTGAGAAATTTTGTTGCGTTCTCTGGAAAGGTGGAAATAGGTGGTATCTGTTGTGTGTTTTGGGGTATGTGTTTGACCAGTTGCAAGGTAGCCCAGTTTTGGGGTCTCCTGCTTGCTGGAGAAGTAGGACTCCAGGAGATCGATCAACTGAACATGCAGTTGAGTTGACTCTTCGGTGGCTCTGCAAGCTGGAAGTGAGAGGTTGATTTTCCAAGCTCCTTTGGTCTCTCCCCCTTAGGCTCTCCCACCAAACCTCCTTCCCTGCCCTCCCTAGCTTTTTACATTGCAAGTTCTCTCATTATTTTCTTTGACAAGGCCGTGAATCAAGCCGGATTCTAATATGGAGATTTGTTTAAATGTGATAAGTTCATGAGTCAGTTAATTGGCTGACCTCCCTATCGGAAAGTCTTCTGCCTGTCTGTCCTACATAGTGGCCATTGTAATCTTTACACTATATGTTGTAGATATTTTTTCTTCTGGGGCTGCTGTGTCTTTTGGTTTACTCAAATGTTTCAGAGTGTTGCTGAACTTTCAGTAACAGGACTGTCACTTTACCTTGACTTTGTTCTTCAGGAACAATCACGGATGAACAAATGCCATACAAAGAATTCCTGGATTACAATGACTAGTGGACGATGGATGATGGGAGCCATGGCTTTGAACCACAGCTAGGATTTAAGCCTATGGATGTGGCAGGTAAGAGACAGCAGTGAGCAAGAAGCAATAGCCCAGTGCCCTGAGATGCATGGAAAAATCAGTGCACAGTGAAGACACCATTTTGACCCCACTCAATACATAGTCTGGTACGAAGCATGGGTTTGAATGTTTCCCACTAGGAAAACCAATTTTAGAAAATGCCTAGACTAGTTTACACCCACTCCCTTTAGGACTTGATTGTCTGAAGGCACCTCATCTATTAGAGTCCAGTTTATCATTCACATTCCCCAAAACATTTTTTGGTTTCAGTAGCACTCAGTACTGATGGCTTTCCTCAAACAAGATTAATATTCCTGCTGCAGGAAGGATATTTCAGCCAGAATCTCAGGGGGGCTCACTGCATGCATTCAAAATATGTTTTGACACCCCAGCCTTAACTGCCACAGCATACTTGAGTTAATTCCATCAGAACTTTTCCCCTGAGATTCTAAGATCCAATTCCTGAACATTTTGGGACTCCTCCTACTTTCAGAGTTGGCATGATTTCCCCGTTAGAGTCCTGTTGGAGTCTTTATCGGTTAGTTCCTTTTTTGCTGCTACCTGGTTGGGTTATTCTAAAAACTGGCCTGCAGAAACTTCCCAAGAGCTACATCTCAGTTGTAGTTACATTGTGGAGTGGGAACAAGTCTCGTCCATTTTCAACAGCTTAGAAGGAGAAGGCTGGGATGTTTCTTGATCATATTCACAGGAGTAATTATTTTATTTTTATTTTTTTATATCCTCCAACTCAGCCACTGAGATTAACCAGTGTAGCCCTAGTGCCAGTCCTAAGCCTGGATAAATGGAGAGGGTTGCGTCAGGAAAGGCATCCAGCGTTAAACCTATGCCGACTTAATATGTGAAACAACAAACAGATTTCCATACTGGATCGGTCGAAGCCCAGATCACCAACGACCGCCAGCAGTACTATTAACCAACAGGATATCGCTGAAAAGTGTGCTACCATTGGGCAGAGGAGGAGAAGGAGAGGGGGTAGGTGAGCCCGGAGAAAGCAGGAGAGGATAACGGGTGGAAATGTGGAGGTGAAAATAGGAACCTTAAATTTTGGCACTATGACAGGTAAAGGAAGAGAACTGGCTGATATGATGGAGCGGAGAAAGGTAGATACACTGTGTGTCCAAGAGACTAAGTGGAAGGGCAGTAAGGCGAGGAACATCGGAGGTGGGTTCAAGCTGTTCTACCATGGCATGGATAGGAAGAGAAATGGCATAGGAGTAATCTTAAAGGAAGAGCTTAGCAAGAATGCATTAGAAGTGAAGAGAGTGACCGATAGAATCATGAGTGTGAAACTGGAAATTGAAGGGGTAGTGATAAATGTCATCA
>JANHZU010025265.1:0-23319 GCA_032468055.1 Acrochordus granulatus | reverse complement strand
AGATGGATAGTTGGATGGATGGATCTATAGAGAGAGAAACAGAGCCAACCCCGCTTCCTTCTAGCACTGCTGATGTTCCCTAGTTGGGTCAGGAAACGTCTGCAAGGACATCACCAAGCTCAGAGGGCACTGAGGACCCCCCAGTTCAACCCTGAGCTGCAAATATTCTCTTCTATTGGATTTTCTTCCCCCCCTTTTCTCTTATGGGTCAGATACGCTTCCTCCTGCTTGTCTTCAGTCCAGGGTGCCAAACGTGGAAATGTGGTTATTCCAGTTTCAAGATTTTGTCTGAACCCAGCTGGTGACTCCATATCAAAGGTGAGTTGGAGAATGTTTGGCTCCTGGCACAGCCTCTTGGCCCTGGCGCTTTGGCAGCCGCTGTCCAGAAGACTGTCGTCCCAGACTCTGGCATTTGGTGCCATAGCAAGGGAACATGATGTTGCTCCCCAAAGGACACAGCAGGGCTTTGCTTCCAATGATCACAGCCTCGTGCAAGAAAGGCTTCCAACTCATCACTGGCCCCGAGTCCTTGTGGGTACCAGGAACGCAGAGGTCTCCCGGCGGCTAATCTTGTTTGGCATCTGCACACGGAATGCTCTGGGAAGAACATCGGGGGAACAAAGTGTGGAATGGTGGTTAGGAACTGGGTATCCCAGAAGTCAGAGCAGCTGGGACTAGATGCCAGGGTGGAAAGACGAACTTTCCTTCCACACACAACGATTTGGGGCACTCGTCACATCATCCCCCCCAGGATGGTCACACGATCAAAATCTGGACACTGGGTGATCATCAATCACTTGCAACGGTTGCAGCACCCCCGGTCACGTGATCGCCATTCCCAGCCAGCTTGCAACAAGCAAAGTTAATGGGAGAAGCCGGATTCGCTCAAGAACTGCAGCAAGGAAAGGTTGTAAAAGCAGGTGTAACTCACTTAACGACTGCATCACTTAGCAAGAGAACTTCTGGTCCCATTTATGGTCATAAGTTGAGGTTTCAGGCTGAAAAGGCTAGGATATACTAAGATATATTAGGCTCCTAGCACGCAAATCAGTGTTGGTAAGTTCGCACCGCGGCCGTATGAGGGTTAGTCTTTCGGGTGTGAACCAGCTTAAGATTTCAACAGCACATCTTAAACGGCGCTTGCCAGACGGCTTGTTCAGAACTCGGGTCCCTGCCTCGCTGGCTGCCATATCTGGGCTCGGAAGCTAAGCAGGTTCGGCCTCGGATAAGCTTTGGATGGGAGACTACTAGAAGTGTACAGGTGGTCCTCGACTCACAACCATCCGTTCAGCGGCCATTTAAAGTTACAGTGGCACTGAAAAAAGTGACGGATGATCAGTCCTCATACTTATGACCATTGCAATACCCCTCCCTCGGTCACGTGATCAAAATTTGGGCGGTTGGCAACCAGTGTACATTTACGATAGCTGCAGCATCCCAGGTCACACGATCGATCACCTTCGTGACTTTCCCAGCCGGCTTCTGACCAGATCGGCTTCACCCCCTCCACCCCTTGCAGCTGCATCCTCCCACCACCCCCTCTCTCGTTTGTGCACATGCGCCCTGCCTTGCTCCCCCTCGCCTTCGTTCGTTCCCCTTCTCTCCAGTGCGCGTCTCCGTTTCTCCAGGTTCATCTCAGTGCGCTCCCCACGATCACCTGCAAGCATCCTGCTCCGTGGGGACCCCTGTCTGGCCTCTTCCGTCGACCCCGTTGCAAACAGGAAGGGGCCGAGGGCCGATCCTTGAGATCCTCAGACCCGCCTGAGCTTTGAGCCAGCCGGTCGTTCCTGCCGCGCACCTCACCGCCGTCCCACTGCCCTCAAACATACCCTATGCCGACCCCACGCACCTTTCCGCGGCTCCAGACTTCCTCACACAGTACCGCAGCGCCTCTCTCGGCACTCCGTCGCGCGCGCTCTCCAAACCCACAGTCACACAGTGCGGTTCGCTCTGGCCTTCCCTGTGCCTCTCCTGCGGCACTCTCGGCGCAACAGTGCATCGCGGGGGCTCTTTCTCGGCAAAAAACCGTGCTGCTGTTCACTGACCGTCACCTCTCCTCTCAGCCCAGCTTCTGCTCCTCCTTCCCACAGCTTCGTGCTGTGGCTCATCACCTTCATGCCTCTGAAGTTGCTGCAGCTCCGCGCATCCCCCTTGTCCTTGAAGACCCACTCCTCTGCATGACTGACTCTGCAATGATATTATGTCTACATGTGATCCTATACTCTGCATGTTCTCTGTACATCCTGCAAGATCAACTTATCCTGACATTCTGACTTTTCCATAAACCCTTTGGAGTACGACGGGGTCGCCTTCGTGACCAACAGAAGTGTGTTGATGCCTCTTCCTTGGCTTTGGGTCGGATCCTGGAGCTTCACTCGGCATAGGGAGACATTCTGGCTTGGCTTGGCACACCCTTGGGAAGGACAAGGGGTGGCAAGCCACAGAGAGGATTGTGGAAGGCCTTTGCGGGGCGGGGAGGGGAGGGGGGCTCCTCCAAGGCGCTCTTCTTCCCTTCCGGCGAGCAAAAGGAGAGAAGGAGACCCTTGACGGTTTTGCTGCCCAGGCCCCCGAAGCCACTTACTGAATTAGGCAGTTTTCCAGGTTCAGACCATCCGTGGAGCCATCGGTTGACCCGAGAGATGGGCTCAAGCATCTCACGAAGGTGCAAAAGCGTGACCAGTGCAAGGTGGCCGACAGCATCAAAGTGGCGGTGAGGTTCTGCCCCTAGTTACACGTGCAATAAATGCAATGCGCAGTGCAACGGAATGGGGCATGGATTGCCCAGTCAGGCACATCTTATCGCTGACCGCCTCTGCGGACACCCAAGCAAGTTTAGCATATCGTGTGCACGAAACGCCGCGGTCATCATCTGATTAAGATGGGTGACTTATATTGGCGATAAGCCGTGCTATACTGGACAAGGGTTTCCCGAAAATCCTCATTTAGCAGCCGCAGTTGGGACCAGAATCTCCATTGCTAAGTGACATGGTGACACGAAACCTCACAGCGTGACGGTGACGGGCTTACGACCTCGCTTCCGCCATGATCGTTAAGTAAACCCTCCAGGGTTATTAAGCAAGACACTACGTGATTACAACTTGTGATTCTACTGGAGGTTCACCGTTGACTCTGCTTGTCGGAAGCCAGCTCTGAAGCACCCGAATTTTGATCACGTGACCGTGTGGGGAGGGAAATCCATCAGTCATCGTAAATGCGAGGACTGGTCATAAAATCACTTTTTCCAGACTGCCATAACTTCGAATGGTTGTTAAAAAGGGCGGTTTCTAGAAAAGGTTGAGTTGTATTGAGTGGCTAGGTTCACACGAGGAGGGAATCATGGTTTAGAAGATCACATGTAATGGCCAGATCCTTAGAAGATGCTAAAGCGTCTCCAGGCGATAAAGGTCTTGATAAAAGATCCCTGATTCCCATCACTGATCAGCAATCGATTCTGAAGACCAGATGGGGGAGCTTCCAGCCCATGGACCACCCCAGCCCTGCAGCCCTGGGCTATCTGGCAAAACAAAAAGACTCGATATAAATCAGCTTTTAGGTGTAGATTTTAATATGAATGTGGGCTTCGTTTCATTTCATTCCATATTTTATTTAATTTGATTCCATATTTTATTTTATTTCACTTCATATTTTATGTTTTATTTTATTTCGTTTCATTTCTTTCTTTAACTTGTTTTCTTTCGTATCTTCTTTTTACATCTGGACCCTGGGCAATGGCGGACAAGTCAGCAGCTCACAAGTTTTTGGAAAGGAGCTTTTGGTCTATCCTGCTTGGAAGCCTCTGAAGCAGCAAAGCTCAAAGAATGATTTTGTACAACTGAGCTGCATTGTGTGAGAAATGCCGCTGCGTCCACAAAAATTCCCGGTTTCCAACTTACTTGCGTCTCCAAGGATTTACCTACCTGTGATGGTTTCTGTTCTGGCCACAAGGTGGGAGTTCAGGATAAGAGTTGAGCATCTGGCGGCGAAGAAGACAAGAGACCAAGCCAGGGACCTCTGGTCATGGGCATCCGTGGCATTTCAGCGTGTGAACTGAATGTCAAGCAAAGGCTGCGCTGTGCCGCGCATGTTTTGGGATGTGGGGAAGACCAAGAGATGCTGCCCTGGGGGCGGTCAGATAAGAGGCGGCTGAGCCCACAGCCGGGCAACGGGCGGGCGAGGCAAGAGTTTGTGGCATCTTTTTGCTGGAAACTCGTGCGGGCTCAGAATTTCTGCGGCCTTGATAGGCGGCTTTTACTGGAGACCCACCACGGAACCCACAAATCCATCGCTTTGCTCCCGACCTTTGCAAAAGGAAGCCAGAATCGATCCGTTAGGAGTGGGAGGAAGGACCCTTTTTCTTCCTTTCTTATTGAGGAGTCACAACCAAAATGCGAACAATGATGTCGAGGTAATGTCATAAAAGTTTACAGAATGTTGATTCAAACCGGTTAAAACCGAAGGAGGAAAATCTCTGTTGTGTCCTGATACACAACTAGCTCAGTTTTTTGATGTATTCATCTTCCTAAAACATGAAAATCCATGTTTGTGAAGCACAATTCCGCGTCGCATTTACATCTTTAACTGGTAGGGTTGTCTTCACGTATTTATAGATGGTCCTTGACTTATGACCAGTCGCTTAGTGACTCAAGTTCTGACGGACTTCCCTAGGGCTACTTAAATCTGGATTCAAAGTTCCGATGGCCATCCCTCTCTCCCCTCCCCTTGGCCATTGTGATTGCATTTGGGCTCGCAACTGGCCCACATTTATGACAGTTTCCGGCATCGCGCAGTCACAGGACCATGATTTATGACATTTTTTGCTAGAAACCAGAGTTTACTTCCAGTTCCCAGCGAAAACCGCCAATTGTGGATAATGGATTCATTCAACAATCGCAGCATTCACTTAACAGCCACTTTGTTTGCTTTACGAGCATTGCGTTCACTTTACAACTGCAGCAAAAACAGTAAAATTGGGCATGGTCATGTGGCGCGCCACTGAATGACTGGGTCGTGACTTATGATCATAATCCTGGGCTCCATTACGGTCACAAGTTGAGGACTGCCTGTACTGACTTGAATGTAAAACAGAGCCTTAGGGAGACCTGACCAGACTGTGACTCAGAGAGCCCTCACATGTCTTGCAAGGCCAGCGCAAGGTTGCCTTTGAGCCCGCAAGGTTGCCTTTGACCCCGCATTTGAGGGGTCCAGGACACCCAGAATCTCATTTTCTGAGGAACTCCCTGAAATTACGAGCGTTTCACGTTTCTTGGGAGCTGCTCACTGCTTTCCCCAAACGGTGGTCAACTCAAGCTTTGCAAAGAGGAAGCGAGCGGCTTTTCTTGAAGGTCGTCTTCGACTTACGACTGGTTGCTTCGTGACTGCTCAAGGTTGCCATAGACCCCCAGAAGGTACAGTACTTCGTTCTGAAGTTCTGACAGTGGCCCCCCTTGTAGTCATGTACATAACTGCGTGTCAGGCACTCAGCAACCAGCCTGAACGTACGGCCGTTTGCAGCGCCCTGTCGTCCCATGACCGCTTTCTATTACGTTTTGCTGAAAATTGGCATTGATTTTGTCTGGTTTCCGACAAAAATGCCCATAGTGAACAACGGGTTTGCTTAATAACCGCTGCAAAAAAGGCAATAAAATAGGGCCGGTCCTGTGATGACCTGTTTTGCGACTGCCATGACTTACAATGGCAATGGGTCGCAATTCGAGGACCACCTATACACTTTAGAAAATAATCGGAACCCTGGAGGATGCAGTGGCCTCTAGAGGGCAATATCGTAGCGCCTGTGGTTTCGCCTCTCTGCAAGCCATTGAGGAAAATGCGCATTTGTAGATTTGGACAAAAGAGAACTTGGTTCAAGCGCTTTCCCTGCACTAAAGTAAGATTCCCACAAGCCTACCAAAGCCGGCGCAGGAATGAATTGGCCATGAAGATCAGCAATCTTGGCTGCCCCTTATTTCAATCATGGTTGCTCTGCCACAGCAACTACAATCCAGTCTGGAATGGGGAAGGCCACCCCTGCCCACATCTCAGGAAGGAAGGGCCACGAGACCACCCTAATGTTCCTTCTCACATCCAGCAGGATTGTCCATGCTTTTTCCTCCTTGTGGTTGAGTCGAGGCCTGATGCTTAATGCAAACTGCTGCATCGATCCATGTCGTGGGATCAGACAATGCATTGAACCATAAACCGATCAAGGGGATTTGGTTTGGCACATCACCCTAAACCCCCCAGATTAAATTCACTTTTTTCTAAGTCTGGTGCTCTTCAAATGCGCCTGATTTCAAAGTAAAAGTAAGGTCAAGGTAAAGGTTTCCCCTTTCAGTCGTGTCCGACTCTAGGGGGCGATGCTCAAATCTGTTTCATAGCTGAAGAGCCAGCATTGTCTGAAGATGCTTCTGAGGTCCTGTGGCTGGCATGACTATATGCCAAGGCACACAGATGCTGTTACCTTCCCACCAACTTAGGTGGTGCCTATTTATCCACTTCCATTTTTCCATGCTTTCGAGCTGCTAGGTTGGCAGGAGCTGGGGTGAATAATGGGAGCTCCCCCCATTATGTGGCGGTGCCTGCGTCTCAAACTGCCAATCTTCTGCTCAACAAACCCAGCATCTTAACCTCTGCGCCACCACAGCCCCCTAATTTCAGCATAATCATGCTCATACAAACCTATCTTGTAGCAAAATTGCAAAAAAATCTTGCACACCAAATTTAAAAAGGCCACTGGACTTTTATTTGTAGATGTTGCAGAGAGAAGTTTCACCTCCCATCCAGGAGTCTTCTTCAGTCTCATGTGGCCTGGATTAAGGAGAATATGCATAGAACTTCCGATTCAGGAATTAATATAAATTGGGTTTTTTCCTACCAATCTTCTCTCAGCTGTGGTGCAACACCCTGCTGAGGAGAGAGCTGCAAGTGTTTAAATATGAACACTGATGTATCCAACAAGTCAGACACAATCACAAATGCACTAACACATGTCAGGCTTATTCACACTATATTGATCAGTGATATCACAAAACAATGTTAAGCTCTGTGACTGATCTGCTTATCTGTGTGCAGGTGGTCCTTGTTGAGGGGCGCGGTGGCGCAAGTGGTAAACAGCTTGGCTTGCCGGCTGGAATAGCTTGCTTTGCACAGCGACCGCAGTTATGACAGTGAGGAAAAAGTCACTTTGCAGTCCATCCTCACGTTTATGATCTTTGCAGGTTTGTAAAGCCAAGGAAAGCTGAGGTCAGATCATAAGCCCAGTCGCAGTGTCACGCAGTAACCGCTTTGCTTAGGGATGAAATTGCCAATCCCAATTGTAGTCGTTAAACAAGGACTACCTGTATTAGCAAAATTCCAAATACTCTAGGCAGAAATTCACGCTCTGCAGAAGAAAAGACCCATGTCCCCTTGTTAGAAAGTAGGTGAGAGGCAGAGAGGAAGGAATCCTGGATCTGGGTCTCCATGTGGACCCCAGCTGGGTCTCGGAGCACCTCTGATGTGTCGCTCCCCAGAGCACATGTCCAGTGAGCATCACCCAGTGAGGGCAGACCTCCACTGCAGCCCCCAGCCGGAATAATCGGGCTCAGGCAAGGCTGGGGGTCTTCACACGACAGTCCTGGCTGTGATTAGACCCACCGGATCCAAGACGGCAGAGTCCTCTTTCTGAGGAGCGGAGAACCCGCTGGCCAAAAGTTTCTCTGCTTCCTCCGAAGGAACTGCCAGCGTTTTACGATCAGGAGGAAACCGCTGGACGATCGTCAAGGCGGAAGGGAGGAAGAGGACGAAGGGACAGTGAAGGAGGTCCTCAGTGAGAGAGAGGGAGAAATCTGCAGCAGGATGAAGCCAAGTTTGCGTCATCTGGGTGAAGCCCAGCCTGACCCGAAGACTGAGGTTTAGCAGATGAAGGGGGATGGGAGGGGCGGTGAAAGGGGGTCCCCAGCAGAACCAGGGCGCGCTCGGGTGCCAGCCTTACCCACGAGGACACGTGGGCATGGGTCACAAGGTCCACGTGCCTCATCTGCCCACCACCAGGGGCGAAGGGAAGCCCCCTTCCCCAGATCCCTAAGTCCAGATCAAAACTCCCCCAGAGGATGAGAGGAAACAGACCCAGGTCCGAGCCCGCGGAACTGAAAGCTTATAACTTTCTTTGGGGCCAAAAAGTGAAGAAGAAAAGCAGAAATTCAGAAGAATTTCACAGACCCGGGCCACGGGGCCGGCCGTGCGGCCAAATCAGCGCACTGCGCCCAGCTCACCAGGAGCAGGAGAGTCGCTCCGTGTGAAGAGAGATTGAAGTCGGGGCGAGCCGAAGAGCACCCTCACCCACGTCCGGTCCTCTCACGTTGCGTCTTTCCAACACCGGCTCCGCACGAAACAATGAGCCGTGAAGGGAGGGTCAATGCACCGTGCCTGGACCGTCGGATTCCGGAGGACCAAAAAGGGCAGCGAGCATGGAAAAAAAGTGTCGCTCCCTTCCAGCAGCTGTCCAGAGTTTTGCAGCCCAGAGTCTCGATGGCTGTTCCGCGACGCAGCTGGTTGCAGCTCCTCACGACCGCTGCAGAGGACATCATTTCGTTCTTGCCACCTGTCCATAGTTTCTTCCTGGGCTTTGTGGACAGTCCTGCTTGCGTCACCACCTGATCAATGATCTTCTCTTCTTTGATGGCCTTGGATTTTCCCAAGCATGGGAGTCTCCTCCGGTGGTTCCGATCTGGTTAATTCTTCCAGAATGTCATCTTCCTTTAGCTTATACTGAATGACCGATAGAAGAATAATGGGGTAGCTCCGGGTTGAACTGTGAGGTCCTTGGTGCTCTCTGAGCTTGGTGGTTTCCTTGAAGACCCAACAAGGGAACGTCATCAGTGCTGGAAGGGAGTGGGGTTTGCTCTGTTTCCTTCCATCCATCCATCCATCCATCCATCCATCCATCCATCTATAGAAGAAAATATTTTCAGCTCAAGTTGAACTGGGGGGTCCTCAGTGTTCTCTGAGCTTAGTGGTGTCCTTGCAGACATTTTATGGCCCAACTAGGGAACATCATCAGTGCTGGAAGGGAGTGGGGTTTGCTCTCTGTTTCCATTCTCTGTTTCCACTCAACCACTCCGGGTTCAGTTGTGGGGTCCTCAGTGCTCTCTGAGCTTGGTGGTTTCCTTGCCAATGTTTCATGTCCCAACTCGGTAACATCATCATTATATTGAATTATTTGCTCTTCTTGGAGCCGAGATATTCCAGAATAATTTTATCCAGTAGCACAATTCAAGGGCATCAGGTTTTCTTTGATCAGTCTTCCCAGATGTTCCAGCTGTGAAAACAAAGCCTTGACTATCCGTGGCTTCTCGTGCCTCTGTCCTTGGAGATTTTGTCTAGATCTATCAGATTCCTCTCAAGGAGCAAACATCACTTTATTTCATGGCTGTAATCAGCAAATCAGCGTCCCTGTGAATATTTGGAAGATTAAGACTGTCATACTTTGAAACTTCTTCTCTCCCCGTTTGAAGTCGGACGGCGCTGCCTGCTGACGTGTCTTACTTTTTTTTCTTTTAAAAAGACTGAGCATTTTTCATGCTCCCCATTTTCCCCCTTGAGCAAGATCCCTGAAATCTTCTTCCCGTTTGGCCATGAGATGGAATCATCAGCCTGAGGTTTTTCGTATTTCTTCCGGTGATTTAAATTCCAGTTTTTATATCTTTCCAGTGCTGCATTTCTTGTCTCTGTTCTGCAGATAAATAAAGAACAGCATGCAACCTTGGCAGAAAAAGTCTTTTCTCCTTGATGAACCATTTAATAACTTCGTATTTCATTCTCACTGTTGTTTTTTTCTGGTCATCCAAACAATTGTTCAAGAGGCAAATGCATAACCCGATGCATCGAAAACCACATTATTTTGCGTCTGTCACACTCCAAAGTCCTTCTATAATCAATCAAGCATAAATAGCTGTCTTTTTGGAACAACTTTGCTTTTCCTATTATCCATCAGGTTACCAATGTGATCCCAGGTGTCTTAACCAGGCATTTTTCTACTGCCACCATTGCTTGTGCAAAAAATCTCAAGCATTATCATGCAAAAATGTAGGACTGGTGCCACTGTTCAGTCCTCCGAATCTTCTTAAGCCTTGTTCTTACTTGGTATTCGGGATATACACTGATATTTTCCGTTTCCTTGGCCGCTGCTGCGTGTCGTATATCTGCTTACAAAGTGCATGTAACACTTTAACAGCATCGTCTTGTAAAATTGCAATTGTTCCGCTGATATTTCATCAACTCCTATAGCTTTGAACCTGGCAATATTTTCCAGGGTTCGTTTAACTTCAGTTTTCAGAAGGCCTGGCTCTAATTCAGTAATCAAACCTTATCCGTTTGGGGATTTTTATTTGTCACAGTTCTGTGTATGTTGCCAATGCTTCTTTATATTTCTTTTCGCCAGAAAATCTTTGCCTTCTTGGCTTTCACTTACGATGCCTGTTTGCATAAAAATTTATCTTGATTTCTGTCATTTTCTTGAATAAAATTATTGTCCTTCCCTTGTAGCAATACTGCAAAAACATCCTGCAAACCGTATTTTGAAAGGCGACTGGATGTTTATTTTTAGATGTTACAGGGGAATGTTTCAACTCCCATCCAGGAGTCTTCTTCGGTCTCATAATTAAAGAAAAATGATATGGATGTTCCTGGATGGGAGTTGAAACGTTTCTCTGTAACATGTAAAAATAAAGTCCAGTTGCCTTTTTGAATGTGGTTTGCAAGATTTTTTTTTTTTTTTTTTGCAATTTTGCTGCAAGACATGACCTGACTGAATGAGAATATACATAGACTGTTGTCCTTTCCATTTTGGGAAGACCTGAAGTCCCACGTTGGGGTCTGATAATCTGAAGAAGACCTATCCATGTGGTCGCTAAGAGTTGCTGTCGCCTCTTAGTGACCACACAGACATCATCATTCGGTCACTGAGAAGGAAAGGAAAGGAGAGGATGACCAATAGCCTGGTGGATGGGCTCCCTTACAGTGGTGATGAGGGCACCGTTGGAAGATCTGAAGTATCACTGGAGGACAGATTGTCCTGGGGCACATCTAGGTGGTCAGTAAGAGTCCACATCGCCTTGGTGGCCCGTAATCAACCAGTCCCTCCATTTGGTTGTCACCTACAAATTCCTGGCAATGCTTGTTTAGACACAATTTTTGGCCTCTTCTGGAGCTCAGTCTTCAGGAGGACACCTTGTCTTCCACTTCTCTTTTCTCGGGCTTTCTTCCGTGATCTTCACCTTGACCACAGAGAGTAGTTTTGCTTCTCACTTTGGGGCATCTTTGCTCTCTTTCAGGCGCCAGCCCAGAGTCCTTCTGCTGGCCGAGTCTAAGCCGGTCAACCTCTTCCTTAACTTCTCTGGATACCTTCACGGACATGGCTGAGGCCAAACCTGGTTTGTCGGGGCGAGCGCATTTTGCTCTCTTTTCGGTTGCCCTTCGCCAAGGAGAGGACTGTGATCTGAGCTTGACTCAGCAGGAACGCGCGCGTTTGCTGACGGAACAAGTCCTCTCTTTCTGCATCTAACCAGGCGGGACTGGCGACGTCCACCCAGTGAAGTCCACTTGTTTGCTCCTAAGTGGCTGAAGGAGGTAATTGCTGTAATGAAATTTTCTCGGCATAATTTGAATAGCTTGTTTCTTTTGATACACTGAGTTAGTTATTCCACGGATGCTGTTTCCTTTCCAGACCTAACATTCCAGTTTCCTACAACGACCGAACTGAGAGTCACAGAGCACAAAGGTGTCGAAGCTCATCATGCCGTTGACCGTTCAGCATCTGTTTCTTCTGCGCCTGTACTTGGAGCACAGATTTGGATCGCAATAATGGTAACTGTGTTGGGTTAGGTACGAATTGAAATTATTTTGGGGTTGGTATCCAACTACAGGTAGTCCTTGACTTGCAACTACAATTGGGATCGGAATTTCCACTGCTGTTGTTCATTGAGCCTTGGCCGATTTTTTGCCGCGGTTGTTAAGCAAATCACTGCAGTGGTTAAGTGAATCATGCAGTTGTGAAGCAAAACCAGCTCCCCCCCATTGCTTGTTGGAAGCTGGCTGGGAAAGTCACAAGTGGTGATCACACGAGCCTGGGATGCCGCAACGGTTGTAAGTACATGTTAGTCACCCAGCGCCCGAATTTTGATCACGTGACCGTGGGAATCCTGCGACGGTTGTAAGTGCCAGGAGCAGTCATAAGTCACTTTTCTCGGTGCCGTTGTAACTTTGAATGTTCGCTAAATGAATGGTCTAAGCCGAGGACTGTTTCTACTGCCTTTGGCATCCTTTTTTTAACAGCAGCAACAACGGTGGCTCAATTTCTTCTGGAATTTTTTTTTGTCCTTAGTGAGGAACCTAATGCTCCTCTGATATGGGAAGTGACCCCTTCCGGCCCATGTGTGCATTTCCAAAACGTCACACTGAAAATCAGCGTTTTTCAGTCTTGGCTGGGAAATCCTGGGGGTTGAAGTCCACACATTTTAATGCTGCCACGTCGAAAAACAGTGCTCTCAACGAACTGAGCAGAATGCACGTGGGCATCACACTAAGCCAATAAAGGACACGCTCAAATCACAACAAAGCTAGTTTGAGCTTGTTGTATGAATACAGCCAAAGCTTTAACGTGCGACGCGTCTTCGCTCCCACCGCAAATATTTTGGCCTCTCTTGTTATCTCGTATTATCCTTTGGCCTTTAGGGCATGAGTTTGGAGTGGGAATAAGCTTCCCGCCTTCTTCTCTTTCCTGATCTCTTCAGTGTTGTGCATTTACTACGATTTTTGTCAGTTGCCTCTGAGAGTTTTCTTCTCAGTCCTTGCGGTTATGCGTTTGACGGTGGGACGGGCGTTCCAACGTGTGAGTTATGAGGCTTGAGGCAAGGAATGATCAGTGATTAATTTTAGCACCATTCCATATGGATATCAGGTCTGAGCATCCCAAAAAGGGCAGGAAAGCCTGGAAAACCTTAATGAAGAGCCAGTTTGATGTAGTCATTAGGATGCTGGCTTAGAAATGGGGAGTTGTAGTTCTGCCGTAGGCGCAAAAGCCTCCTGGGTGACCTTGAGCCATGCACCAGGCGAGAGTGAGTTCTAGTTGCTTTTTTAAAGAAAAGGAAAATTTAAAAAAAATAAAATTACAAGCTAGGAAGGAAAAGACAAAGAAAGAAAATATAGCTTATTTTTTTTAATCAACAGTCACTGCTCTAGCAGTGAATTCACGACTATAATATGACAAATGCAAGATATTATTGTAATATGTCACAATATCTCTGCCATAGTCTGGAATCAGAATGCAGGACCCACAGCAAATAACCAGGCTCACTGCAATATTTATTGTTAAATAATTAAATAGTGGGAGGAATTCCTGAAGGCAAAAATATGCATTCATATTTATACCTTTCAAAAGAAGGTGAAAATGATGCATGTATTTACTTATTCACAAGTAATAATGTAATATATTTATAGTTGGTTACTTCCTAAGTTAGAAGAAATATATCTCTGCCATGGTCACACATATTGCTGCAGGTTTGATGAGAAGAAAATATGGCCAGTTCCAAAATAAATGGAGCACGCATTTCTGACGACCATTCCTGAACTTCTGACATAATATCACATACAGTACTTGGTGTACGCGAACTTGGGTTTTTTGTTGTCGTGCTCTTCTGCACGCAAGCCTTTCTGAAGGAGAAAACCTCTTCTGCAACCCCAAACCGGAGTTAGTTCAGTCACCTGATTAATTATGCACATTGCGCAGATGGTGCAAAGGTCCTCTTTGGGCCTTTGTTTTCTCTTTGCAGGAACCGAACCCCCCAGCTGAATTTGGCCAGTTGCAAAAGTGAGACTTGACTTGCAAAATACAGTACTTGGATGGGAGACCACCCAGGTAGACCGAGAGGCTGCAATCAAATCAAATTTCCATCCCAACAGCAGGAAAGTGTCCGTCAAGAAAACAGCGTCGTTTCATGCCTTCTCTGTCTCATTCCAGCCCGTTGCCTCAGAATTCCCACTGAAGTCCCATTTTTCTAAAAAAAAAAAAAAAAAGCTGGCTCTTCCAGCAGCTAAATGATCTCTGACCCCACATTAATGGTGTGCTGTTTCAATTCCTTTCACCTTCCTCGACATGGTGTGGGGCTATTTGGTTACCCCAACTGATCTCTCTCTGTTTGGCGTTAGAATGAGTTCCGAGCGTGGGTAGCTTTCCCCGAGCCGCTTTGCAGTCTGGCGGCTTCTAACCTGAACAAACGAGTCAGAAAATTGCCTGGGTGTGTCGCCAGGAGTCTCCCGTGACTTAAGAAGCCTCCACTTTGCACACGAAAGCATCTGTTCGCTTCGATTGGCGAGATTTAGCCCACTTTGGCGGGCTGCAAAAGCTCAGCTGGGTCAGGCCTGGCGAGCCTTTGAGTGGGAGACCCCCAGAACGTGGCGGAAAGGGCAATCGGGGCGGGGTGTTGGGAGCATCCCCGGAGAAGGCCCTTCCGGCTTGGGGCCCAGATGTCTCCAGGTGGCACCTGGAGTGAAGAGTTTACTTTCAGGCTCTTTGCATCAATCATGTCGCGAGTAAGGAGCACTGAGTGAGGACTCCTCTGCGCAAGGCGCCTTGCTTTGCCGGAGAACGTCAGTGACTTGCCCCGGCTGACTTAATGAGAGGAGGTTTTGATGAGCCGCAGTGTGCAATGCTCAAGTTCTCCAGGGTTCAAGCAAACAGTAATGAGAATTTTCTGGAGTCTGAAGATGTTTCTACGGTTCGTGCCAGAGATCAGAGGACAGAGCATGACAGGTCCACATTTGGGTGATCATTAATTCCCTTGGCTTCCAGCCACATGCGCATGCATGCAAGGGCGCACACCGTGCTGGAAACGCTAATGAGTTCTGTCTGTGCCTCCCTAATGATGCAAAATGCAAAAAGCACGCAATCAGAACGGAAAGAAGAATGCAGAACTTGTGGATCTGTTTGTGACTTTGGAGCCTGCTTGCAAAAAAACAAACGGCGAATCTGGCAGGCAGGCAGGCAGGCGAGGAGAGAAACCCACGCCAAGGAGGCCGCTGTTGCTCTGTAAATCATGATCTGCACAATGGGAGTTCACAACCTTGCTGTGATAGCTCCACAAGCAACGAGCCTTGAGTGATTGTTTGTCAAAATAATAAAGGCAGGAGAGAAAGAAATGAAATAAAAAAAATGAAGTCAAGCCAGGATTTTGCATTAAATGATAAGATGAGAAGGGCAAATCTTCCATCCGGAGGTTTCCTTGGGAATGACGGGACATAATCTTTTCCATGTCAAGGAAGGGTCCTGGTTCACAGCTTGCAGTGCTGGGTTCCTTACTTTGCAACCTGTTTTGACAAGTGAAGTTCCAAACTGTGGTGTCTGCAGAAAGGGGAAAGTCAAAAAAGTCAAAATGGCAGGCACCACCGTAGGATTGAAGCCCCGCCCCGTTTTTTACATACGTGCATCACACATGTATCCAACAACTATTGTGGACACCCCAATACAGAACCAACCTGGGGGTCATCCTTGTTTGGCTAAGGGCTGCTGATTTCAGCTCCCACGTGCCCACGCAGCAGGGTTTGTAAACTCTGCAACTGAAGGCAGGGCATGTTGTGGGTCCCGCTGACTAGGGATTGTCATCTGGTGGGACCATGAAGAAGGGCCGTTTCGGTGGTTTTGGCAGTGGGCTTGGGGGACCCCAAATGGAGACAGAGCCGATCAAGTGGCTGACTTGATTCTGTAGTTCTGCCAGGGGGCTGGGGTGGGGGTTTTTATGGGTTTATATTAT
The DNA here is from genome assembly GCA_032468055.1 of Acrochordus granulatus. Classification (NCBI taxonomy): domain Eukaryota; kingdom Metazoa; phylum Chordata; class Lepidosauria; order Squamata; family Acrochordidae; genus Acrochordus; species Acrochordus granulatus. Next base: position 7,537 of record JANHZU010025265.1, on the reverse strand, counting down.
ATGACAGATTTTTTTAACTATTGTAAGCTGCCCAGAGTTGTGAACTCTGTGTGAGTTGGGAGGCTGTATACATTTGTTAAGTAAATAAATGACAAAAAGAATAAATAAAATAAAGGCTGTAATGAAATTGATCTGATTGATCTGATCTGATCAGAGGGGCTCACTGCAGACGGCAGTAAAAAAAACAGTGAAACGCGTGCTGAGACCTCCTAACCCGACTTTGCCTTGCATTCCCAATTAGGCACAAGTATGCCACTTGCAGGATGTGTGTTGTGACATCCGAGCACACCTTGCTCATTCCCTGAGGATGCCCATGCTTGCTTTGCATGCTAAAGATTGTTTTCCTTGGGTAGGGATTACCAAACAAGCCATGTTCGTTGGTTCCACCAAACAAAAACCAACAAGTCGCGGCGGCTTGTGCAAGCTCTACTGTAAAATATCTGTGTGCCCAAGTTGTGTGCCAAGGGGCCACAAGGCTCTCAGCCAAGCAGAGAAAAACGGATCATGGGACATGTCCAAAATGCCATTCTTTGTTTTGTTTGCTCATCAAGCTTCTTGGCTTCTGAGAAGATCGTAGCGGGGCTGATTCTTCATTAATATTCACATCTATTCACTTTCTTGTAAACAATCAGGCGCGATGAGCGCATTATTTCCACCACAAACAATCCATACGTAAAGACAACCCACGCCTGGCTTTGCATATCAGATGTCTGAACTCTCCCAAACAAGCCAGCGGTTTGCTTGTTCACGAACTCTCGGGACGGATTTCGGAAATCCTTTCTTGCCTCTCAGTTTGGAAAGCCCTCTGCTGCCCCAAGGACAGTTCCCTCGCTGTGTCAAAAATCTGGTTCAAAACAAGCTCTTCCTTGCGGGCAGGTTCCACCTTGTCCTCATCCAGGCCTCCCAAAGCGGAGGCGGTTTTGGAGGTGCTTGGTTTGGCCACCAGAGTCCAAGTGCTGCTCCTTCGGGGAAGTTTCTTCTCACGTTCAAGGACAATCTCCCCTCAATATCCCAACAGATAGCAGACCTGGACCGGGCTGGCCTTAGGAGGGCGGCTGATTTTTCTGCAGACGTCTCATTACCAGACTCGGTGACATCATCAGTGCACCTAGGACTTCACAGTTGGACCCTGAGCTCTTCTAAAAGTGGTTAAGTCCCTTGTTGGTTGTTTGAATCACTTCCATTCAGTTCACTGTTTTGCACATCTGTCGCGTTAAGCCCCAGAACAATGTCGAGCAATCCAGCCCAAGTCCCATTCTTTATTTGCGGAATAAACCACACAGACAGAATCTTGCCGGTTACACCTTTACTCTTCTCACCCTAATGGACATACCCTGGGAGGTTCTCGGCGGTGGCTATCCTGAGTCTCTCCTTCTTCATCTCCGGGCTGTGCTGCCTCTTGCCTCGCCCCTCTCCTGGGAATGTGCTCCTTCCATCCTGGGAAAGTGCCGCTTCACTCTCGTCCAGGCACGTCTGACCTTGGCACCTTTAAGATGTGTGTACTTCAACTCCCGGAATTAGCTGGCAGAGGAATTCTGGGAGTTGCAGTCCACACATCTTAAGGATGCCAAGGTCGGACACCCCTGCTGACATCCATCATGCCAGTACCCCCTACATAAGCACCATCTCTCACAAGGTCTGGGTTATCTTTTAATGAGACGCGGCTGATTTCCTCGCGGAGTATTTATTGTCATTGTGTGCCACCCAGAGTCACAATTATCTGGGCAATCATATAAATGCTGGAATAAATAAATAGAGCGTCGCCTTCCTATCGCTTAAATGCATTATTCTGAGACGGAAGAAGGAAGAGCAGTTTGTGGCCTTTCTCTGTGGGATCCCTTCAGATGATGAAGAGGCCTTTCCTGTCCCCTTTCACTCAGTTAACTATCATCCAGTTCAACTTAGCTTGCTTAGTAATAAGCTGGCTAAGTATGAACTGAATACGTGAAGCTCGGGGTTGAACTGTGGAGTCCTTGGCGCTCACCAAGCCTGGCGGTTTCCTTGCAGACGTTTCGTGACCCAACTAGGTTACTCACCAGTGCTCCAAGGGAGTGGGGAGCACACCCCACTCCCTTCGAGCAGTGACGATGTTCCCGAGTTGGGTCACGAAACGTCGGCAAGGAAACCGCCAGGCTCAGAGCGCGCCAAGGACTCCACAATAAACCACGGGCCTCGAGAAGAAGGCAAAAGCAGCTCAGTCGTGCCGCCCGGAGGTCCAGCCTTACCTGCATCATTCCAGGGTCTACAGTATGGAAATAAGAGATTCAGATGGCAAGAAATTAGATGCTGTTAGGAGCAAAAAACTTCTGAGGAGCAGGAAGAATTCAGCAGGGGTGACAACCGGAGGTGAGGAACCGTCTGTCGGGAATCCTGTAATTTGGATTCCGCGGGGAAGGCTGTTGCCCGGGTGGCCTCGGGGCCCCTCCATCTCTGGGATTCCCTGATCCTGGTCAGATCCAACAAGGGAAAACTCTTGCGTGTGGCCAGTGATGGCTTCTTCTGGGCAGAGTCGGGGCTGAGGACTTTTCTTCTGCTTCCTGGGCTCGGAATTCGCTTTTATGCAGAGGACGCTGCTGCCTGATTTTTCAGGTACGTTCATGAAAGCCTCCTAATCATCACAAAAGCGAAGGCCAGGCAAGCAGGTATTATTTTGGCAAGGGCTCCTTTGAATGGGACGAAGAGAAAGTCGCAAAACTGCCAGGGAGATTCTCGTTCAGCTTTCCTGCAGGAAACTTGAGAGATCCATTGGACTGCAGTTCCTATGATCCCCGATAGAACAGGCAACGCTTCGACTATATTTTGGCCTGTACATTTTGGATTATAAACGGCAAATGAAAACGAGGAGCCGTAAGCGCCCGGTATCAACCGGGGTGACGTCACCTGCATCACAACATCAGGTTGTCAGGCTGCGACTGACGCACCCTCTCTCATCTGCATCATGGCATCATAGTGAACAGGGCATCATTGGCTCCCCCTTCCTCTCTGGAGATTCTGGAGCTGGTATCTGATGCTTCTCACCTTCCAAGATTTTGGTAACAACGGCTGCAAGCAGCAATCCAACGGACGATCCAAGGACCTCTTTCAGCAAAGACCTCAGACCTGTAAAGAACTCATGTGTTTCTGAGCACATGCAGACTTCTTTGCTCTTAACTTTAAGGAGAGATGAGGCCAAAATCAAGGAGAAATTCGAATCCCACCAATGAGGTTTAGAACCTGGGTGAAGAACGCAGTGACATCCATTAAAAATGGTCAGCCCATACTTAAACCCAAAGCGCCTGGGTCTTGCACAAGTACCCCCCAAACGACGAGACGTTTGAAACACAAAAGTGGAGTCCAGCTTTGGGGTTTTTTTGGGGTTCCCAAAGACCTCTATTGCTCACTCTAGATATAAACAGTTCCAGGTCGTAAGAGAAGAACAAGACCTTGCCAAGCTCACCCCACGGTTCCCATGGTTTTGGACCTCCAGGTCTAAATCCAGCTGTGGGGCCAACTCCAAGGTCCCAGGGCGATGACACTGAGGTTGGCGACCAGAACCCAACCTCACCTGATTCATTCTTGGGATATGACCGGAAGAGGTGGAAAGTTTCCAGAATCTTATCTGAAGCCATTAAGGCTAGATTATTTCTCTGCAAGAACTCTTGTAACCCTTTACGAATCCACACCTAGCTTAGCCTTGAAGTCTTTTCTCCATCCAACTCTAAGTTTGGGGAGGAAGTTGGGGGCAAAGATGCATCTCTGTCAGCTTTGGGAAAATATCAACTATGAATTAGGCTTTGATTGATAGCCCCTGGAGGATGGAGGTGATTAATGCTCGGTATGTGGAGCGTTGGCTGTATCAAAGAAATCTTCCACCGCAGGAAGAGTTCCTCAACTGGAAGGTATTCCTTCCATGGCCCATTGACTTTTTATATTCTCTGCTGGGCCTGTCAATTGAGCTCAGCAGATAAAAACAGATAAATTGATTCCCAGGGCTAAGCTAATCATTTGTCAAGTTAGTGTTCAGTGTAATGGTATGTGGGGAAGACCTTGGAAGACCAGAGGAAGATGCTGCCTGCAGAATGGTCAAATAAGAGACGCCATAGCTGGACAGTGCTGAGGCAAGAAGCTCAGAAGGGACCCCCCCCACTAGTTTCCTGGACTGTAAAGGTGATGGGAGGGGGAAAGACTGCATTTTCTGACTTGCGAAATTCTGCCAGTACCGCTGCACACTAAGGAGCAATTAGCTCATCAGGTTGTGATTCCCCTCTGGGTTACCCCACAAGACTGACATCAGCTTCTGCAATAGGTAAGATCTAGAGCAAAGAAGGAGCCTGCAACACAACCAAGAACGGGGAAGACATTGGCTGGTCAAGATGTCTCCTAATGCCAAGGGCCACTGGGTGGCCTTCTCATTGAAGAGATGTCCCGAGGGATATCCACCATCTGGACTTCTTACAGCAGATGAGTGTATTACAGATGCAACCAGCTTCATCAGCTATGCATTTCTTAAAGGGTTCCCTGTGAGTCTTACCGTATCTCAGGGGCTTTTTAGAAGACATTCTTCACTCTCTACTTGTATGCTCAACCTGGTCTGCTCCGCACACCCCCTACCTAGAGCATTGTGCAGCTTCCTTCACAGCCTCGTTGACTAAAGGTTATTTTGTTCTTATAAGAGGCTTTTAAGTAGCTATTAATCTTGTGTGCAGTATTAACTTTTCATAAAGAAAACTTAATTACATGTTTTGTTGCACTCTTGAGAAAATTTACATTGCTATAACTCATCAACTGCCATGAAAAATGGTAATTGATAGATATAACAGGTGGCACCTCCAGGTTGGCTCTCTGGGATGGGTTAATTGCTTTAGGGTAGACATTCTAACGATCTGCATTTTCCTCTTCCAGATGGTAGCCTGTGGCTCGAAGGGCACACCAACTGTGTTTGCTCACCATGCTTAACCTGGTTCCTGAATTCATTCATTTTCTGAATTCAGGCAGTACATTAGACTACAAACCAAAAATCACAGAGACCAGGTTCCTACAACACTCAAAGTTACACAAGTTCGAAATTTACCAAAAAAAAAATAACCTACTTTCAGACCAACATGAACCAAGATGAACATGCGGCATGAACATACCTGCTAGGTCATTAATTGACCGGGTTAAGGATGTTTTCTGAACACAGTTGTCCTGTCAACAATAAGACGTATGGAAGCAAGGACCTGGGAATCGGATTTCATGAATCAGAAGCAAAGAAAGGAAAGTTGGATTAACTTTCCTTTCTAATCATGCTTGCTAGCAAGGATAATTCAGATGGCCTTTTCTGGACTTCCTGGGAAGAAACGGTGGAGTGAAGATGGCTCTGCGGAGAGCGGAGCTGATGCCCTCGGTGGGAGGAAGGGTCGGCAAGTAGAGTGGCCATTTGAAATCCCTCTCTGGTCAAGGAGAAGTCTTGAGATCACCCACGAGTGCTCCAGGCAGTTACTCCTTGCAAGAGGGCAAGAAGACATAACCTCTGGCAGGCCGAGATGAGGGAATAATCGTCATACTCAGACTGTGGTTGGCATCTTCGAAAGGACACTAAGGTTGTGTGCTTCCTTCTCAAATCACTTTTGGAAATCGATTGTTGTTGAGCTATTAGGAACCTTTGGGTTGGCAGGTTTTACAGCACCAGTCACTCCTTTGTGAAAGAAATGTAAATGCAAGTTTAAGATTTTTTTTTAAAGTTTCCCTTTGAAATAAATAGCAAAAGTTGATCGCTAACCATCCTCACCCCCGTTTTTTATATATGCAATATTTTTTAGCCCACCTCTCAAGTTCCGCCGGGTTTTTTATTTTATTTTAATGGGGTTTTTTAATGTTTTAAGTAATGTTTTTAATGTGTGTTTGTTGTTAGCCACCGAGAGTCTCTGGATTTCGGCAGCATAGAAATCTAATAAATAAATAAATAAAAGGTATTAATACTGTGATTTTAGAAAGTTACAGATGAGCTAAACATCCAGATGGATTTGAAAGAAGATTTTGGAATTAATTAAATGAATCCTTTCTTTGGTTTGAATGCTCTTAAAAATGAGTGGATGAGACTTTGGAGGTTGGATGTTAGAGGAATCAGAAGGAACTAAAAGTTAAAATTAAATGAGAAGAACACTTGAATTTGACGTACTGATTTAGAATGGAGCAAAATGTTTTAACATTCAGTATATTCAAGGATATTTTTGAACAACGGACTCAGAAGTTAATTTTATGAGAAAAATCTATTTTCTATGGAAAAAGCGTGTTTCTAAAATATTATGGAAGAGGAAGAAGTTTTACCTGACAAGATTGTGACTGACCTGAAAGTGGATTTTAGACTGACAGCCTACAAGAATAACATGGAAACAGATGTTACACTGGACATTCAAAATAAATTATCTGATATCTTAATAATTAAAAGGGGTATACAAATAGCACAATAAGAAGGTGGCCTGGATAATTATAAAAGAGGCTTGTTAAAGTCTTGAAGACATTTTTGAGAAGGGACAAAGTCAAAATAAAAAGAAATCAAGTTCCCGGACATTATTTGAAGGGATAAAGATTATTAAAAATAAAAGGAAGGAATATAAAGTTGATTTACTTGATCAAGGTGAAAACAGCCATGTTGTTATCTCTGGCAACCCTTAATGGGTTGTGCTATTTTTATCTTGCTGTGCTATTTTTCTCTGACTTTGGGGCTGAGATGAGGAGGCTTTAAAGGTTTGTTTATAAATAAGAGATGGAACAGGAAAAGGAGATCATCTGATGTATTTTAAGAGAAGTTGGGAATCTGCGACATTTGTTTATGCTTGTGATGAAAGGGAAAGTCATTTCATTGTATATTTTCTTTTTCTTTATTGTATTCTTATTTTTTTCTTTTCTGTTTTTTTCCGAGGTTTTCTTCTTTGACTTCTTCTCATTTATTCTTTACTTTGCAGTCGTTTCTACTGTTGCAACCGTAATTTTTAATAAAATTACTATATATACAGGATCTGTTACTCTAAATATCTCATTTCATCTTTAATCACGTTTTTCCTTGGAAGAGGCGTGAAGAAAACTGGAGACCGAGCCGTATTTCTACATTTCTGGCCCTTCCATCCTGCTGCCCAAATCAAAAACACTAGATTGCCTTAGGATATCGTCTAACTATCCATTATTACGGCCCACTCCAGGACAGCCACTTCCGAAGTTTGGTATTTCTCCTAACTTTTCTGTGGACAAAAACAGCTAACGTGCTGATTCAAGCGTCATTCCCTAGGTCTGTCTGTATGTTCTTCCGAAAGCATCCCAATCAGACCTCTGGGATAATTATTTGGCGATAAGGGTGGAGGAAAGGAAGACTGCTTTGGGTCAGAATTCAATCACCCAACTTTCTCTACCTTTTCCCCAGATACCCTATACTCCTTCCTTCCGCTCTCCTCTCCTTCCTTCCGCTCCCCTCTCCTTCCTTCCGCTCTCCTCTCCTTCCTTCCGCTCCCCTCTCCTTCCTTCCGCTCTCCTCTCCTTCCGCTCTCCTCTCCTTCCTTCCGCTCTCTCCTTCCTTCCGCGC